>JADWOT020001433.1:0-81000 GCA_036345935.2 Taenia hydatigena | reverse complement strand
ATATTATGTTAATTCATTCATCACTAATGGGAAAACTGGCAAATTTGAAACATGGCTTCTAGGGCATAATGCATTGAAGTAATAAAGTACCTTGTGATGAAGTTAGCAAATCGACGTAGAAAAAAAGTTTTATTAGTGTAACATAGGACACAGATGCATATAATCATGGGCAGTAATAAATACATGCGTTAGAGATGTTGGCTAAACTGATACAGGTTTTAAAGTGTGCGCTTTTACATCGCCTTAGAATATAGAAGAACACTAACGCACCTTGATGTTACTAATTGATCCGATCCTGATCAGCGAAGGTCCTTCCCAAATAAAGCAACTCAGTGCAAGTAATGCGGATGTGTGTTAATAATTTGCATTAATATCTGATACCGTGGACGTTCCAACCAGCTGCATGCGTACTTAGCAAAAACACACTATGACAGTGGCACTGTCACTACAAATGCACGAATGCTTTAACCTATCAATGAAGAGTGCTCAAGGTGGCACTAAAGAGGAATAGCGGTCCCCTTGCAACCCCGGCAATTGCAAGGCATCCTATAGGATGGCGGAATGAATGTCAGTGCTGACTCAACACATAATATCTGACTCTAGCCTAGTCACTTCTAATCAGTTGCCATTAAGTATCTGCCTAATTAATTCGGTCATCATTCACTCCGATCTGCTGACCGTTAAATTAAGGCAGGGCGACAAATGCTCAGCTGGTGGTATGGAAGACCCGACTGTGTGGTGGCGGCTCCAATGTGAGTGATGAACAAAGCGCAGCTCATCTCCCTATGCCATACACCCATTTGCATGACGCAATGGTTTATCGCGCATTTCTAGGCCTAGCAACAAAAGATTTAGTTCTGCCTTTAACTTGTCTACTTTCTGTTTATGAGTAGAACAGCAAGAATATACTCTCAAAAGCCTACATTAGAAAACCAGAACAAAACTTTGGAATGCTCTGTGTTCTACACCATAAGTCGGTGCATCTGAAAATGCTCGATAAGCCCTACTTGAGCCTTCAATGTGAGCCGTTAACTTGAGACATCGCTGTTATAAGTGCTTTGAAAACAGTAGAAAAGAAGCCGCGTAAGGCCGTACATTAAAATTTTATTAGAAGGCAACAAATTCTTAGAAGAAAAAAATCGCTTCTTTCCTTTTACTACTTCACATGCTCAGGAAGTCACATGCACTTTGCAGTGTGACTGTCTGGTCATTCCCTGGTTCATATTGTCAAATTACACGTTATGCTCCTGCTCTGCTCTCAGAACACTGCGGTGCCTTGAACAAACTTTTGCCATTGCGAGTGGTCTTTGGATCACTCGTGTAAAGAAAATTGCGGAATCTCGCCGCAATTATGTTTCAATGAATATCGAATAATGTGGCCTGTTGAAATAGGAAGGACCAGCCCTAAGGTGAACAGAACAGTCAGCGTTCGCTAGATAGCTGCACTTGATTGTATTCGCAATTCTAGAACTATTTACCATTGTTGCATGCCAGGCAGGTGATGCTTGTCCAACAAAATCCGCCATTTACCACATTTTGTGCGTGCTATTTACGCATGTATATTTTGCATTATTCCAATTCCTTATTTTAATTTTAGCGTACTGTCTAATCGAATTCAAAGCCCGCATATTTTAATGGTGTTTCAATTAAAATTTGAACAACTTGCCGCTGTGGACTATTACCCGCTAAATCAATTTGAATGAATGGAACCAAATCTCATGAAAGCTTGATCAGTAAAACCTGAAAAGAGAAGATTAAACGAGCATGAAAAGGAGAGCAAATCAAGCGACTGGCAAAGAGAATCCACAATTGACATGAGATGCCAACGTAGGTGTTCTGTGTGACAACAATGTTGACTTGTGAAATCCAAGCCCATTGCGAGTGATTAGACTGATCACATCTCACTGTTAACACACTGCTTCCTTTTGTTCCATCTGGATGAAGGTTGCGCAATCACGACGTCCACCTGTTAGTCTCAGTCAAAACATAAGGGTTGCGATAACCGAAATTCGGAATTGTGTAATCCTTGCCCACAATCACACCTACGGGGTTGGATAACCAAACCTGTCAAATTCAATTGTTGCCTCGACTATCATTTTTATCATTCGCTATATTACTAACTCTCATGTGAATGCAATACAATGCCACTTTCAGTTTTAGATTTTCCAAAGAGATTTGCATCCAGAGTTACGTTGGACGCCAGTGTCCCCTTACATTGCCTTTCCATGTCCTTTTGCTAAACATAGCCAAAATGAAGCCTGTCGAGACCTCCTTTGCGTTTGCATAGGGTTTGAGATGTGCAGGAAAAACTCTTTGAGGCAACGAGTGTAGGAAAGAGAAAGGTCGCCTAGTCAAGGTTCATTTTGTAAAAAGACGGGACACGGGATGCAATGGGCTTTGTGCTTTGTTGAGTGGACCCTTGCAAAGCTCGCGCACCCCCTTGACCTCAAGCGTGATCAACTGGTTTAGGAAGTGAGTTATAGCGTCACGGGGCTTCTAGACCACGATGTGCGGCGTAAGTCAGCGTTACTTGCATGTGCGTGCGCATTCATTTCCTTCCAACCCTTAACTTTACGTTCTGCGCACAGTTTTGATTAAACAAAGGCATGGCATCCAGTTTAACCTCGCTGAACTTGAAGTAACGTACGTAGCTTAGTAGTTTCGTTGTGCTAGCCACATTTTTGACCAAAGGAGCTCAGTTGATTCGCCTAACTAAGCGTAGTCTACAATTAGAGCTTGCTTTGTTTGTCGGTCTCAAAGATCTTGTGCCAAAAATTATGGGTTCTAAAGTGACTCTTCGTCATGGGCACTAACCTATGCTGGTAGCGTCCGAAGCATTCAACAAAGTGTCCACTTCTCATTTTATATGCATTGATGAAATGAGGTAGCGCACAACAGTTTTGCGTCATGGCGTTGTAATCACCACAGCTCGTATTGTGATCCCCACTATTGCTTAATTTCCCTTCGATTGGGTAGCTGCATCGCGTTGTTTAATATTGCTGCGGATCTTACCCATTATCAGTGCTGCCCATCCTGCTTGCACGATTCTCTGTGCTTCGTACGCACTTAAAGTTAATTCCTACCATTCGCTAATTTGAGGTTGTGCTCGCGCTTTTCGTTTCTGCAATGTCACTTCATCCATTTTACCCTCGATGATTTATTTTCATTTACTAGTTCTATTTCGACGAAACGAGCACATTTAATCTGCATCATGGCATCTGCACCATCTGTGGAATAGGCTACGCATGCCGCGTGGATATAAACCGATGAATACCGCTGGAATGAAATATGTTTAAAGAACAATATTTAAAAAAAAGCCGCATCAGTAAAGCTAATTGCTCTATCCCAAAGCCAGCAATCAGAGCCTTCCCAGCCAATGCACCAAGCTCGTGTCATTGGGCATTGTGTGTTGCGAAGGTGACAAACTGTGCCCAAACTTTGCGATGTCCTTCAAAATCCGTGATTTGGTCCCTACTTTCGCAAAAGTGGCATGTGGCGCGTCTCTAGTCACTCTGTTCGCTTACAATCAGCTTGGCTTTTGCGTACTAGTTTTCGTTCTCAACCAATTTATTGCCACTTCTGTGAATAATTTTCAGAGTTTGCAAAAGTCAAGCGTACTGAAGTTGATGCATTTAGCCTAGAATTCTTTCCTTATTAGGTGATTAATGGCTTAAATCCCCCTGCATTAGCATTTTTTGCTAAAGAATAGCATAAATCCATAATTATTTGCATCGTTGACAATGATTCAGAAAGAGCTCACACTAAGTAACGGCAAGTTAACTCAGCTGGTATAAAAGTGGAAGTGGTTTGAGAACTCAATGAAGGCATTTTCGACATTCAAATATGATTGATCGGAGGGGTTAGTCATGCGAAGTAGACAGAACAAATGTGCCTTGTGACTTCCTTTCAGCTAACTTCAGTCTCCACTCCTACTGCCATTTTCGAAGTCCTTACACTTCACTTTGTTGCAGCACTTTACCGGAGAAGCCATCTGTACACTTGTCGCGTGATTCTGGTGTTACCATACATAGTTACAGGCTGTCACAAAATAATCACACAGGTGTACAGTGGGTGATCATGTATCAAGTGTTGGGGAATAATTGGTGCGAGCTAACAAGTGAGGTGGCCTTCAAATGTGATTTGGGCCTATAGGACTCTTTCTTGCCATCATTGGTATGCGTACGCATAAAAACCTACTGATCACTCTATTGGTCCCTCTATGGGCCTCTGAAGTGCGTGGTTTGTGTGAGCAGTAAATGATTCAGAATGGCACCTAGTCGTATAACGGTTCTAGTCGTGACTCGTCTGCTATTTGACTTGTTTTAGAAGTGAGTGTACATTCAGAGGAGCTTTTTAATGAGCTAATAATAAGCATTTTTGGTGCAGGCAATAACTCCTGCCGTTCCTAAGCCATTTAACAAAATAATCGTCGACATTATGTGCAGCCTTCAGCTGGCTGCCAAATCCGCACATTTCTCATCGATCTACAGGAATGACAGGTGCTCCAACATCTAGCATGCTTTTAAAGTCACGTTATTCGCTACCGGGTTGTTCAAAATGTTGATTGGCGTCACAAGGGTTGCCTGATATCGATTGTCTAGATGTCGCAACAAGCTTGGCAGCTGACAACAAGCGAGTAGTATAAAATGGACTGACGGATAGATGAATCAATGGGTAGCTGATAAAGGATCAAATAATTAATACGAGATTCGCTTGACCTTCAGTTATCATAAGCTGTTTAAACACGCATTTGATGGGTGGATAAAGGCAAAGAAATGGAGGCGTCTAGCATTTATGAAATTACACGATTATCTCCTCCACTCATCCTTGGTAACGTTGGTGAACATGTGGCTGGGAACAGGTGCATAAATATCCTGCAGAAGAGCACAGACAAAGCCAATTCATTGTCTTATCTCTTGTCTACTACTGTAGTGTATCGTATTAATGTTGACCACGAAGTATAGGTGTGTCACTTCCTGAGGTCATTTCCGAGCCTTATATTCAGCACACTAAAGGACTCAAAGCATAGTAACGAGGTCAGTGCAAACTCACTCTTTGTTTGACTGCCGTTGCACGTCATAGCTCAAAATTCTACTGATCACGAGAAAGGAAAACAACATGTGGTGCGCGTAGAATTATATAAAAGTACGACCTCAAAGCCGAAATTACTGGAAAGAGCCAATGTAGATTCAGCAGACTTTCTTCGTTGTTTACGTATTTACGTCTTGCTTGTAGATCAGGTCAATTTTGAATGCGTAGTAGTAGTAGTAGTAGTATGTGCTTGGGTAGGTGGGTTGGAAGGAAGTAATAGAAGTAGGTACTGGATGGCCCGCTACGACTACTACTCGAGGAGTGTAAGCAAGAGAAGTTAAGTGACATGTCCAGCATGCAGGAAAAGAGACGCGAATTGAGGAAAAGATTACAATTCTGTGGAAGAAAAAGACATTTGAAGGGGAAAAAGTAAGAAGGCAAATAAATGGAAGTAAGGGAGGTGTGAGTAGCACAGGCTGCCTAGTCAAGGAAAAGTTACACGTAGGGCCTGTCTAATTGCCTGTCTTGGTTTTCTTTCTGTTGAGGTGGAGGACTTTATCTCGCTGCTAGCTGGTGCGTGTGTGGCAATAAAGGAGGGAAAAAAAGGCTTGGCAAATGAGGAAGAGAAGGTAAGAAGACTTCTGCAGTGAATATATGAATAAATGGAAGAAAGAAAGGGTAGGAAAGAAGAGAACAAGTTGTCTGCAACGAGAAAATGGGAGAAAGTAGTAGCGAGTGATTGCGTTACTTTGGAGGCGAGTGTGTCTGTGTCAATGAAGTGGGAGTTTGGAGGTAGGGAAGGGAAAGAAGGAGCGGAGGACGCAACGCTGGATGATAAGATAGAAGGGAGAAGGCAGAAATGTGATAGGGATATGAAACAGCGTAGAAGAAAAAGTACGCTAACAATAAATGAAAGAAGGAAGAAAGGCAGAATTTATCGTTTGTTACATGTGAAAGGCATTAAAAAGAAAGTGTTTAGAAGAATAAAAGGAAGGACCAGAAAAATGAAAATGTTATGCACTTAATGGATTTAGGTGAGAGGGTGGAATAGAGATAAGGAGAAAGTGAATAATTGGGTATGTCACAAGCATGTAAAGGTGGGAAAAACGATGAAAGGTTAAAAAATAGTAGGGGAGCACTTGATGGGTTTAACGGCATAAGTGAAGTAGGGAATAGGTGTTTAGCTTATCCCTTTAAAACATTAAAATTCTTCTTTTTAAAAACAAGATGCTTTGAAGGAACGATTTGTGGCAGCGCTGTGCGGCGCGCAGCACAACGACAGTAGTGAAAGGTGAAAAGAGGGAAGGAAGGAAGGAGGGGACCATTCCCTTTCCATTTATACCTGCCACGCGCAAAAAAAGGAAAAAAAGGAAAAACATAAAAGAAGAAGATATGCAAGGAAAGGGAGAAATAAGGGACGAAAGAAAAAAGGGATATTGATTGCGAGCGGAGGGAAGGTCACTGGTCGTGATGGTGGTGGAGGGAAACAGGCAAATGTAGGATAGCAAATAAATAAATGAGTTTACGCAAGTGAAAAAAAGGAAAGAAAAGGGACTAAGAAGAAAAGGAAAGAAAACCTGTAAGGTGGTGGGACTGTGAATGCCAACCTGTCACACATACGTGAAGGTGGGTAGGTAGGTAGAGTGAGGTAAACAAACAGTAAAATTCGGAGCTAGACTTCGCTAGAATAGAATTAGTTATAGAAAGGAAAGTCTTGAGGACGGAGAGGAGAGGAGAGAGTGGCTGCTTTACGTTGATTGATAGGGCAGTAGCTGGATCTAAAATGATGTCAACTAGCAGTCATTTCTCGGTTCTACTGGCATTACTTGCAGCAAAGTCCGAATTCAAGAACAATGCTTAGGTCACTAAAATGGAGCTAAATGATATCCGAGGGTACATAATCACGTCATCTTATCTTGAATCAAGGTCAAAACCCCACCCGGGGTACACTGTGACATCATCTGACATTACCTTGCGTATAATCCCAGCCCTGGCTGCTGTTACTACGTGATTTGTACATTCTCATAGTCTCCCACCCCTTTCGGAGGCCTACTGTTGCGCAATCTTACCTTGAATTGGACCGGAGCTCCATCTAGTGGTCGATTACTACATAAATTCTGTACCGGATTGATCGGCATCATTTTAGGACCTTTTATATCATTTGTTTGCAGATTTGGAGGTGATTTTATTTTAAATTGCCTCAAGGTTGTTGGAGTGGCTTTTAATTACGTGACTTTTGCTTTCAATTTCGTATTCTTTTCTTTCATTTTGGTAAATAATTTTTTTTTATTTATTATTTCTAGTATTTTAACAAGTACATGTTGTCATTTTTCACTTTGTTTGCATCTTGTTTTGCTTAAAATATATTTCTACTATTGCCTTCTCTTTTTTGTTTATTTTGCTTTTAATTTAACCCTCTTTGCTTTGCCAGGCCGTTGGGCGACCTCGTAGGTGCTGTGTTGGTCGCCTTCGTGCTTGTGGATTTAGGCGCTATCAAGGGGTGATTTGAGTTCCTCTCGCTGTCGCTGCCTTACTTTGCGATTCTGCATTGTTGTGGTGTTTTGAGCTAACACTTTCAGCCGCATTAATTCAATAAAGTGCATATTTTGCCCACCACTTTGTCCTTACGTGCTCAACGCAGTTCTTGGCCTTTATTTCCAGGGAACTTGCAATATTATTGTTAGTGCCGATTGCTGTACTAGTGCATAAAGTTTATTAATTTGTGTATGTAAATTATATTTAATTTCTACGGGACCGTAGGGAGCGAGACTCGTCAAATGAAAAAATTCGCATTTTGGGGTCCTCCGTTGAACCCGCCCAGTTTTCGCATTACTTTTGGAAGCTGGCGCAATCATCTGCCTAATTTCTTGTGTTCCTTTTCCTTATTTTTGCCGTTTTAAAAGTCGCTGCTGTAGTTCATTGTTTGTCGTTACTACAGTTCCTACCTTGTGCGACTAACACGGACTTGACTGGCAAGGCTTTGTTTGTAAGAATGGGAAACTCCTGTAGAGCCTGTTCCTTTTCGCCTACAAAGACTATCCTCATTTGTAGTAAATGTCAGACAAAACCTTTAAACGTACCTTTGTTTTCATGTCGCTTTTTTTAGAATAATCAATCATTTTTTGCTCTTTTCACTTGTATGATTTACTATCTTAGATGGACATTGGCTATGTTTCAGTCCATTACGTGGCTGTGTTGCGCACATGTCATGTCAACAGCGCTGTATAGAAGTTGCACTGTACTTCGGCGGCCATTCTTTGCTCTGTTCTGCTCTGCTGCTTAGTCGTCGCTAATGTCGTTAAAATTTGGGTACGGCCTATTTAAGTGGTAGGGAGAATGAATTGGCAAATTTAAAGTTAACCGTAATTATGTGTGCACTTTCACGTTTAACACATCTTACTGTTCATAACTTGCCTATTTCGATGGGATTGATGTCTTCTATTGTCTGCGGTTTCCGATGATTTGAATTTGCACAAATTGATGACAATCGAATGGAGATGATTCTAAGGTTAATGGCAAGGTAGTAGGTGCACTCTGCTTAAAGCATTTTCGCTTTACAACATCTTTTTTTTCGTTGTCTGGATGTTTGCGTATGCTACTGTGCTCTGCTGACTAGCCATCATTCGTGGATGATGTTTGAGAGGATGTCTTCGTCTGCTGCTTGCTTGGTTTTTTCGGATAGGGAGGGAGTGGTTGACCTACGCTTACCTGCCACTTGCCTCGTTGCTGTCCTAAATAGTTGGGTGGTTAATCTCTTAAGCGTCTGTGCTTGTGCTCATGGTGTTTCCAGTAACAAATTAGGGAGTGGTCCTCTAGCTTCTGTAGTTTTTGCCTTCATTCACTGCTTATGCCAATAGTTGAAGCGGTCTAGACATTCTCAAAAAGCTTGTGCTGTTGCTAGGTGGTTTGGTTTTTCGTTAAGAAAAAGGTGACTAACCTATGCTTACCTCCTACTTGGCTCGTTATTTTCCTAGTCAGTTGGTGTGGAGGGTCGTGCCGGTCCGAGGTGTTTGTATTAATAAATAAGGGAGTGATTCTTAAAAGAGGTTACTCGTGTTAATGTGCTTCGTCGGTCGTCATTGTGGGCTGTTTGAACTCCTTCGCTAACACTCACGGAGACTGAAGCAACCCATTTATTCATATTGTGATGCACATTGCCACTTGCGGTCGCTGCCTTCAAAAGAGGGAGCGGTTGACCCACTGTGCTGTTGCCGAATGCCCTTTCTTCTCTATTAAAGTACTGCGTGCCAATCAGCTCATCTAGCTATCCACTTATGCACCGAACAATCGGCCTACCTATCAGTATCCTGATCCATCATTCCAACTCAGTACTTCCTACCCTTCTCCTTCTTCTGCCTTCTCACTCTCTTTTACTTAGCTGATGTATGAGGCGTGTCCTTGGAATGTATACGCCATCCACCAGCCTACTGCTTTTGCGGACTTCTTTAAAGCGCTGCATTTTTCGAGAGTCCGAAATGCTTGAACTTTGGAATTCCTAGATTTGACACCTCTATTTACCTTCCCTCCCTTCCTTTTACGTCCTTCTTTCCCTATCTGCCTTCGTGGTGGGTGTTTCTAGTGTCCAGCGCCGCTGTCGCTGCTACTACTAAAAGCACCTCAGCAGTTGTAGAGTTTGCTTCCATCCCTGTTACCCATATCAGTTGGCTTTGGTCGTCTTTTACTCCTGTCCCCCCAGGCCTACGCTGTTGATTGCTATGTCTTTAATTCCTTTTCATCCACCCGCAACCCTGTCGCATGATGATGATGATGATGATGATGATGCCCCTACGGTCTTTGTGTACTTTTTGCTGTCAAGCGACCTCATCCAGTATTCATAGTAGTTGCACCGTCTAAGCTACCCACAGCCTCATTTCCTTAAATGAAACCTCAGCTTTAACCCCCTTCCATCGCCTTTACTGCTATGAATCCAAACACTATTTTTGTTAACAATAATCTGTTGACAAGAAATACACACCGCAAGTAATATCAAAAAGTAGTTTTGATCAGGGAAATGAAAACCGTGATGCAGCCGTCCAAGGATAACCAAGAAGAGAGCCGAAGTCGGGCAAATAACGAACACTGGCATGCCTAGTACAGCTACCACTTTGTCCAAAAAACAACCCAGGTGTCGCATTTGAGAGCAGGATGACTTATTCAGCCTCGAAAGCAGTGACTGCAATCGTGCCTCCGCCTTCTGCTACTGGATTGCTCCAATCGTTGCGATGAATGGCATTGATAGAGCACACGACTATAGCAAAAGGCTACGCATCCTCCTAATGCCACACTTCTGTGCCTATTACGAGTTCTCATTCGGCGGAGGGGTAGGCGATATCCATTCAGCGGCCACCATGCAGATGGCGTGCACACACGCACCATCTCCCACTGAACGTGTGCTCGTCATGGCATAGTTTTGCCCCCTTGCAGGGCGATAACGATGTCACGATACTTGGTATAGGTAGGTTTAACCGTTTCACAAAGACGCGCACGCATTGACAAACACATGTTCCTGAAAGAGAAAGCATAAGCATACTCCTCCCCTGTAACGACAGCCTCACAAAAATATTCAAAATAGGCACAAAAATTACGACTGTATACAGGGGCTACCAACTCAACCTTGACTTTAAATGATTCCCCCTTTTACTGTAATGACATGCATTCGACAATCCTCTGACATATTTACACATTGACAAGAATATGAACGAGCGAAGACGTTGAATCAGCCCGTTTTCAGTGCTATTTTCAGTCAAAAAGGAGAAGACACTCTTTCTTGACGATGGCTGGTCCGCAACCGCAGGTAAGAATAGCTAGACGCGCAATCAAACGCACCGACCACAAATTCGGTCACGACGTTGGAAGCATTAGCGAAGCGTTTAGTAAAAATTAAAAGGTGATACAGAGATGTTCTAAAAAAACTATCATCTAAAATAAAAGCTGCACTTCATCTCAAGCAAAAGTACGATTCGATAGACTTTGCAAACCAACATTGCAACCATTAAAACTTAAAGGGAATTGAAACATACAACTGCATGCTTGCAGCCAATTTGTGCTGTATTTAAATTACGCCTATTCTGGTGCTATAAATTAGGGCTGAGTGCAGCCGCTGGCAGTGAAAGAGCCTCTTCCGAAACCCAGGATTTTAGCCGATTTCACCAGATCAGATGCCATGCGCAGTGATGTAGCCCATGCTGGCAGATGTTGGTCAGACGACGATTACATTGAGAGCTTTTGTAAGGAAATGCCAAAAAGAAGTAAGGAAAGTTCTGCCTTATCAGGGCAATGCTGGTGGCGGAAAACACCTATGAAGGTGGCAATGAAGACAGTCATTTAAAGCGTACGAAAGGCATTGTGCATCGTCTTTTATCTCTTCGTTTCGACTTGTTGTCACCAGTGCCAGTGAAATGACGCATCGAATGTGTCTATCCCTGGCTTCAGCTTCGCCTTAAATGTGACGAAAGGTGTGCATGAGGCGGCTGCTTAGTAAGTTCATGCGAATCGTTTATTTGTTGCATCTGGCTTTGCTCTGCATAACCCAGTGCATTAAAAACCACCTGCTCTTTGCCACTTCTCCATCTATTTGCAATAATGACGAACTACACGCAAAGCGATGGGAGATTCATAACAATGTCATGCGAAGAACGGAAAAAAGATTGCTTTTGGCTTTAAACGTGCGATCGTGAAGGCGTGTAAGTGGGTAGTACTTAAAAATCCACCCTCATTTTCGGCCAATTGCCGTCAGTGTCATGTCCTCGTGCTGGTACGATTGCTACGGCCGCCAAGTAGGGTGTCTCGTGTTACGACATTAATGTTGGTGACAAAATAGTGCGGAGTGTGACGAGGTGAAGTGGGGATGCGAATCTGCCAATGGGATAGTAGACTAGGGTAAAAGTGAAGCGACCTACCTTAGTGCTTTCAACCGTGACGAAAAGGTGTGCAGCAGAATGGGTTAGGATTATGTTCGCATAAATTTCAGGCGGCAACGAACGCTCCCACTCCAAATGAATTCTTACCAATTCTTCTTATGGCTGACGTGCCCTTTTAGGATAAGATTATCTAATTAAAATTTTTGTCGATTAGGTTCCTTTTAGATCACTATTTCGAGCATCGTACTACAATTGTAAGCAGAAATTAATTTTGGAGCAAATGGCATTAAATCGTAAATTCAAATTCCTTTGCTTGAGCCACCTCAGGTACAATTTTGGATAATAGCAAGGAGTAGGACTCTGCGAATTTAATATTTGGCAACACTTACAACTCTATTTTGCCACAGTCGCCCCACATTTATTGCTAGCGGGAAGAATTTAAAAGCAGCAGGAGAGAGCAGGCATACGAACAGCATCAACCCATTGCGGCATGTCACGCAATGCTACCCTTTGATGTACAATACTGATTTGTGGCTTTTGTGAAGACACCCCTCTCTGGTCCCTAATATATACAGACATAATGGTTTGGCGGATGAGGCATCAAAAATAACCTGTGACTACATTTCTGCGTAGGTATATATATTCACAAAACTAAGGTAAAAAGATGAAAGTTATATGCTAATTTGTGATCACCATCCCTTGTCCTCGACTTACTTTTGGTGACGAAGTTGTGAAAGTAAGGCGAGTGGACGAGGATGGTTTCGCGATCAAAGAGCTGTAATTTTTTAATAATAGCATAACGTTCATTTATTTTTTTGAATCTCTTTTGATTTTATTTTTATTAGTGATTAGGAAGGGAATCTGATATTAATCAACCTCAGTTCCACGCAATCTGCGGTACTGGCTAATCTTTGCAATTATGAGAAACCAAGTCCCAGTGTCCTTGCCGACGAAGACGACGGCACGACGACAGCTTTGGTCTGAATCAGGCTTCTGACTTACAAGGCCAAAGATCATATCTCATCGCGTCGATGTATTCCTTTCAGAGTACGCTAGCATTAGTGAACCTTTTGATTCCCTTTTTTCTTCTCCGCCTCTGCGTGTTCTATGATGTAATTGATATTGAGCCAAAATAGGAAAGCACATGGAAAAGTGACGTCTGCTACCACGAGACCACCCAGAAGAAGGACTGCTGTGCAAAGTCGACACCAGCAGATGCCACCGTTAGACACGGCGCGACACGCGCAAACGATCAATTCACGCACATGTCAAATGCGAAGACGTCAATCGCAAACTCAACTGCCAGACGTGCTTCCGTATGCATTTCAAAGCCTTCTACCACTTACCTTGCTTCTCCGCCTTATCCTTGCTTCCATCACTCGGTTCATCGCCAGCGTCTTCCCCTCCTTTCGGTTCGTTCTCCTCGCCTCCGCTTTCCTTCTCATCCTCTACTTTTGCCTCTGACTTCACCCCGCTCTCCTTACTCTCGTCGCCTTCAACCGTGGCGAAGACGTAAAGTGACTAAAGCAGTTGGAAATAAGTTGTGCTATTATCCATTCCTCCTCCTCCTACTACTACTTCTCTTCCTTCCCCTAATCCATCTTACCCTTTTCTTTTCTACTACTTTGGCATGCTGTAATTCAAAATTTTGCTAACAGGTATGCCAGTACAATGTACACCTCAAGGTAAAAAGCAAGAGGCAAATGGTTAAAGTGTACTATTAGGTAAGAATGCATTTTGTCGCCACAAAGTCAAGTCCTTCCTGTTGCGTTTAGCAGCGTGGCTATAGGAGCAGGTAGATAAAAGCAAATAGAAGTAGTAGGAAGCGGAAGCCAAATCGACAACAATGACATTTGACTACCTCTTTCTTCTTCCCAACCTCCTTTTCCTCTCCTCACCCACCCATTCCTTCTTCTACTTCAGTTAAATAAACGTGTTACTTTGCCACCATCTACCAGGTACAATGGCTACCCTTGTCTTCTCCCGTGCGAAGAAAGAACTCGCGTAGATACATAATTAGGGAGAGCCATCAGGAAGTCACCTTCGTCAGCTCTGCAGCAATGTTTAGGGGTAAGTCGCCAATTCCCTTCATGCAGATATGCCTTTAACGCTTTGTTCATCTCATTTCTTATGTCCCTCTCGCACGTGATTGCAAATGGCCTAATCAACAGCAGGAGTAGGAGCAGAATCAGGAGCAGATGTAGTGAAACAAAAGCAGTGTAGCTCCTTGGGCAAAACTAGGCCTAGCTAGGCTGGACTATGCTGAACTGATTCAAATACGGGTGGAGTGGCCACGTATGCCTGATTATGACAGTCCGAATCCGCCTAGTGCAACTGCTGGCTACATGCGATAGGGTCCTTCTCTTTTACTTGGCAGGTATTAGGGACCAATGTACACATGCGGCAAGAAGGTCTGGCGACGTCTTTGAGATGGTGAAGCGGAAATCCTCTTGCATCCGCCTCCTCTCACATGCCCCACTCCAAGCCATTTTCAGCAAGTCACTTCTTCTTGTCTGTCTCTCATTTCACTACATGCGCTCTTAAGCACCGCGTCTTGCATTATGTCTTATCGCTTATGCTTCATTTGTTCAAATTCTAGCAGTTGGAGGAAAGATTGCTGCCTGCAAATAGCCTTCTATTGGTCTTTTTTTCGAAATCAGTGATGCCAAGACGCCTCACGCATCTGGCTTCCCCACTATTCTGCCACTTTTACCTAAGATTAGGATCGAAGGACTGAGTGAAGCTAACTGCGGGGACAATGCTGACGTCTCTTCACTGGCCTTCTCCTGAGTTGAAGGGGTTAACAGGTTACAAAGGCGAGTGGAGGATCAGAGAAAGCAGGGCGCAAAGTCAAGATTGCGACGACTAAGTTGTGCATGCCGCGGGCAGCTGTCTGCAGGCTTAGACAGCTTCTCTCGTGTCGGTTACATGGGCATGGATTTGGCGCGAATCCTCATTCAATGGAAACCATTGGTTGATTGCCTCTTTGGGAGTCCCTTTAAGCCAATCATCTTTCCCGTAAGGCCTCAAAATGATATATAGGGTATATTACAGCTATTGTGCCACTTGCATTAGCATCAAGTTGTTAAATGCGATCTTGAGCCTAGAGAAAAGACAATGGCTACTGTGTTGGTCATCCTTCTTGTGCGTTCTCAAATTCCTGTCAAAATTCCTAAGTAACAACATGTTTCTTGAATGCCTTAAAGCAGCCCTGGATTAATTTACCAGCAATTCAAGCTGGTAATAATGGCTTCTATGGCTTCGTTGCATTACTAAGGCACGCTAGCATAGCATGCTTAGAAATACCACACCCCAGAGGGCGAGTTTAGACATTTTACACGAACTGGTAACAGAGAACCCTCTATCTTGAGCGGCAGTATCATGTGCGGGCATCTCAGTCTTTAAGACTGTGTTTATTTGTGTAACGGAAATTAAATGAAGGACGATTGGGATGAGGAGCGCATGCGTTGGCATGCCGAAGGTCTGCAAAGCCTCCATTTCCTCTAAACGCGAAGTGGTTTCTTTAAAGTAGTGTGGAATTCTTGAGTGCTAATAATTGAATTTGGCAGATGTCTATTAAGGCTTTTCAAGGATTCGCGTGGCTCGTACGACTCTGCTAAAATGAGAACACCATACAGACATTTCCATTGCCTGCTTGAATATTTTAAAGGCATTTGGAATGAGTTTCCCTTTGCAGCAATGTGCGACGAATATTGGAAGGAAATTTTCCCCGTTTTCTTAGTGAATTTCTTTCAAAGAGATAAATTGAAGTCGCCATTGTCCTTTGTTGACAAACTTTTAAGTAGTAACCGACATATCCACAAGCATTATCAATTTAAATTAATGATCAAATGAATGCAGCCGGCGCTGCAAAGCATTGGTTGGAAATACACGTAATCAACACACGAAGCAGTCGCATTTAATGCGGGCTAACTTATTGGATGCTGCGATTTTGCCGCATGTTGGCAAAATCTCAAAGGTAGGCATTTTATTGTAAATAGGGGAGTGCGGCGAATTGTGGCATTCCCTAGCCACATGCAATGTACGCAAACGATTATTCTTGCAGTTTACATAAAAGACGCAAGGCTGAGTCAAGTAGGCTTGGAGAAATGATAAACTTGCAGCTTGCCTTCCAAGAAGCGTATGAACACAATCACGACAATGTTTTTTAGACATAGCTATCCCCAACCTCGCTCTTCTTGTCAGTCCGATTCATTATGAGGGAAGTTGGATGAGATAGCGACGAGTTTTATTTTACGCGACATGCATTGTAGTCACTTACAACCAATGCTTTTCGCCAGTCTACATTTTGATGCAAATTCGTATGACGTCTACTATTTTAATTCAGTACACCCTACTATTCGTTTCTAATCAATGACAAGCATTGCGAGACCCAGAAGATCGCAGCAGCAGATGGCGTGCAAAAGAATAAATGCGACCACAAGTGCAGATGCGATTTTCACCCTCAGTTTGCGCACCAACATAGCTTTAGATGCGGTTCGATGCAATTCTACGGCATTCCACTCGCTGTGTGACACATCAACACCGAGCTCGCACAAGTGCAATGGTTCGCAGCCTAAAATCGGAATAGCCTTAAGGATAAACGGTGTAAAGAGATGATGCGAATGAAAGGCACATGCAATAGTTATAGGATCAATGGTCTACAACAGCAGTGGCACTGATGTGTCGTGATGTGATTATTATAATGAGTACTACTAATATGATGGCGCTTGGTAGAATGGCTTTTTCGTAGTAAACTTGCTTGATACGACACGACAAACCATTTTTTTAAATTTCAAACTCGACAGCAGCCCGACCTACAATTTTAAAGCCGGTGGAGTGACTAAAAAAGCATTTAGAAGGTTGATCTAGATGAGAAGAATCATCAAGCAAGCCAAATGACCGATCATACATGCTCCCTCCTTAGGCCTGCTGTTTCGGTAAGTCAGAGCAGAAGCTAACGCAAGTAAATTGGAAGCTTAGTTAATGGTGAAAGCCTACTCCATATTTTAGGTCAAAGCACTAAGCATGTTTGTCTTCGGACCAGGACCGAGTTATTCCAAATTGTTTCAATCTCATCTCGTTGCCTTAAGCCGCTTCTCTACAAAGGCGCTATGAAGAAGTCGCAAACTGCATTTTCCTTCCAGTCATAGCGTCTAGCCAATATATTTTCGTGCCACCAAAGGCTGATATATGAGGAACCTTGCATATTCCTGCATTATCATTCCAGTTTATTAACAGTGAGTTTCTTAGGGCAGGCTCTTGGTGGACCCATTTGCTTAACAAAAGTGACCCCATCACCATGCGTTTCGGAACAAATCGTCACCCACTTTGTAGCTTCATCGTAGTTCTTTTGGTCTGAGGAGAGAAAAAGGCACCTGCTCTCGTGGTTAGGCAGAGGATGCATAGATTATAGCACCTGCACAAGAGGTACGCTTCCGACAGTTGGCGCTTTTCTGAACACCCTTCAAGACAAAACTATGCCATGTGTTCCACCGCAAATTACCAAACGCAACGAATTGCCCCGCCTGTTTTACTCAAAACATTCTTTGCAGCTCTACATGGTATGAAGGCAACGGCAGTGGGATCCTTTCACACATGAACTGTGTAAATCACAACACTGAACTGCAAACTACGGTAAGCCAAGTCCTGCTTTCAACAGAGTAAATATAAATTTAGGAATATTCAAGGGATAAACAGGAAAGGCGAGGAAAAAGTTGGGAATGGTTTAAACGTCAAAAAAGTGACTTTCTACCTAACAGTACGCTGTAGCACTTCCCAGCCATTTATTTGATGACGTATTCTTCTTATCTTTTCCAAATTGAATGGTTTAGCGAACACCATCATGTGTCGAATACTATTAAACATATGCCGATTAGTGCGAAGCAAAGAAAGATAGCTTCTCACCGATCGCCACTTCAAATTCGCCTTGAAAGACGAAAGTCAATATCTTTCTTCCAGGCATTAGGTGTATTCACAGTCCACACACGTGCACTCAAACGAACGGTGTAGGCCCAAGGAATGGTTTATCCCTCATCACACATATCGTGAAGCCACATGTTATTGAGTCGCTTGAGTGGTTGCGCTGAAGAGTCTGTTAGGGTCGCCTCCTCTAGTAATGTAGCATTTACAATAAGACTATGTGACGAGCTGCGATATAAAGAGTAGGCAGCATTGACAAACAAGAATGTCCACGTAAGCGCTAGGACGGTGGAAGCAAATAAGTATTTAGTGCCCGAGCCAATGACTTCATATTGCGGGCTTAAGAGCAGTGATTAGAGTAAGAAGGAACTTGCCATAGTTTTTATCGACACAAGCATCCAGTCTAATATTGACAGTAGATCAGGCTAGTCTTTCCTACAATCTTCTTGTTTCCCATTTTCCTTTCTCTTTCTCACTAAGGTCCATTACCAGTGAGGTGGATATGTTTAAGGCGTGTCAGAGGGAGGAAGCAGAAAGAGGCAACTATAGAAAAAAAGAATTATGCAGGTTTCTGCCCCAACGCATTGCGCGTTTCTTTCGGCCCCTGCTTTCATACACTGAATTTGTACGTCAAGTACCACCGAGAGAGGCAAAGGAAAAGGTGGATTAGGAGAAGGAAAGGCAGAGAGAAAGAGGGTAGCACGATGATTAGAGGTAAGACGAAATAACAGAGAAAAGGAAGAGCCTCTACTAGTGTCAGTGAAAAGCTGGGTCTCATCTCGACATCAGCCACTTTGAGATGTTTGCAAGCGGTACCATATTGTGACCAAATTTAATAATCCGTCTATTATAAAACAGTAATCTATTTGGCATCCATTTAGATGCATACTGTCGTATTTGCATGAAAAATTTGACTGCCAGGACGAAGGACGGATTGCAGGAACAGAAAATGCCAACGATTTTCGCACCATCTGTGAAGAACAAATGCAGCAATGTCTAATGCAGCTCATTTATGGAAGTTGTGATGCGCATTGGTGACGCGGTTCAGCACCGCTTATTTTCGCAACGTAAGGTAAGCGTTTTTTTAAGGAATGGAAGGGTTATATAATCGTGCTAACCCACGTAGGTTTTATTGTTTTCGTGCACACCTTTGCCGATATTAGCCGCATTACATTGTTAAGCGCGCTCACTTTACGATGTACAATTTAAGTCACTCACTTGCAAGATATTCCCTGTCCTCTGGATAATTCTGTGGTCACCGATTTGTCACGCATAGAAGATGCGGGCCATCCCACCAAAGTAGTCTCCCACATCAATTGCGATCAGCTATGCAACTCGCCGTTCTTGTGACGAAATAAACGTACATTGCCACTGCTCAAGAGACTGACAATGCTTGCCAAATTTTTACGCTTATACATGATTCAGTTCACCTAAACAATTAGGTTCCAGAATCCAAGGTCCTGGCGTTATTGGTAGCGCGCATGGGTCCTCAGAGGATGTAGAAAAGACAGCATGGCCTCTGACACCTTACTGTGCCAATGAATGAACCCACGAGGACTGCTGTTTAGCTGAGAGGTTAGCTATTCAGGCAATTGGTCCGGCTAATCAGTCATTTAACAGTTTGTCCGATGGCTAATTTGAACCTGACTGGCTAGCCATCAAATGTGACAGTGACTGCAGATGAGCCAGGTACTGCCAACATGCGTCACATCCTACTGGTAGTCAAACGTGGAGAATATGATAGCGCGATGAAGTGGTCGACTATCGTGCTTTCGACTCTCGTCTTAACCATTAGTGCTCATGCTCCCCTGATGATGTGATACCATGATGACAAGATGGTGTACGGACTCCAAAATTATTCTCGAGTAGAGCATAGAACACTTAAATAGGCAGTTGAGCCATGTGTACGTAAAAATGTTGGACGCCTCAAGCAAGAGTAACTGGCAAACTCACCTTCACAGGCTCATCAGGTTCCTTCTAAGAATGCGCCACCCTGTTTCACACTGAAAGATTACCCTCATGGTAATTAAATCTTTTGTATCTCAATGACACCCACACGATTTGAGGTTAGCTTTGGCCTAGATCTAAAATTGGAATATGATTAAGACTGCGGATCATAGCTCGTAACGCTCGCCGATCTCAAGTTGATGCTCTATCATTAGAACAGCATTTAGAGAGCGCAAAGTTAGTCGCTAGAAAGCAAAATCATCTTTGCCTAATTCTAGAATCTATATTCCTTGGTCTTTAACGTAACTTCGGCGTGTACACTTACCACTGTAAAGCGGTGAGAAAATTCATGATTTGAACTCGATGTTGGGAGGTTAGCAGCAAAGGTTGAGGCAGGAAAATGCGTCGCGGTGTCTGCAAGTACACGTCACCAGATTTCACGCGTGTGATTATGCTGCACGCAGGAGGGCAGACAAAGTCAGAAATATTCAGTTGCATAATCAAATATTCTCTCTGACCGACTCTTTAAGTCACATGATGCAAGTAAGTAGTCGTAGACGCATCAAATTTGCATTTCAAACTTTTGTTAAAACTTTCCTGTTCACATACGCAGTGTTTAAATGTTGAGAGGTAATGGTAGCATTATAGCCTACGAAACACCTCTATAGCGATAACGGCACCGAGCTAATATATTCTTCACTGCTCGACAATTGCAAATCACTTAAATCTTGTCCTGAATCCACCCACTGCATTCATGAAAAGTGTAGGCTTTTTTCAAGTAGCATTGTATGTATTTATTTTGAAAGCTTTTATGTACTTCATCGAATTTTATCATAGACCGACTAATCGTAAACATTCTTGAGCGTTTAAAGCTCCACTCCTTCTCCATATGACATGGAGACAGGCCCACCTTACCATCTCTACTAAATTGATCGTCCATTTGTTTTGCCTCCGGTTGCACCAAATGCGACAACAATCAAATAATTTGTGAACGGGGAAAAAGCTGAAGTCTCCCAAGACCTCAGACATCTTTTGTATACAGCTCAAGTTCGGGCAGACATCTGGAGTGCGCCACATCGAGCCTGTCACAACAAGCGTTTGCTTTGACGTGAAGACATTGGCTACGGCAGTCAGGTGCCCACAATCCCAATGTCCGAAATACGGGTAATCAAGATATAAAATGACACAGTCATAATCGCTCAGCTGCATCCTTTCTCTTCCTTCTCCACCTTCGTCAGACCATTCACGCATGTCCAGTATGGTACCACCTGCTGTCCTGAAAAATGGATTCCACTGGTTTGCAAAGTTGGGAACATCCGTAGACACGTCCAAGTAGAAACGAGTGAAGGAAGCAGATTGCAGCACTGGCAAATCGCATTTGTAGCGTTTCATTCCGTGAGGCGATGGGCTTGTGCAACGACATGGCGAGGTGATCAAACAGCTAATCGGAACTTGTGCATTAGCAGGAAACACTCTCGATTCAAGGCTAGGAAATAAAACCTCTCTGTTATTGCATTACTGTCTTGCACGATCATAATACTGGGAATATCCCTCTGTGTTTGTAAGGAATAGCATCCTGCAGAGGTAGACGTCTAGCCATTTCATGTTCTTTACACTGTGGTGGATGGGAAGTTCTTGATTTGGTTGCTCATCTGTGGATTCTTCCTAAAACGGTACTCTTGATGGTGAATTTCAGCAACTTCTGGAAAGGATGTAGGTGCGAAATGAATTTAGTAAAGTCATACAAACGACGCAGTTAATGAAACCCGCCTGAGACATTGCCACATAAATCTGATAAGAACTGCCCAACTGAAGCCTCTTTTATGAGACAAGCGATCATCATCCGGCTGTAATTACCTCTCTTATCTAGCCAATCAGCAAAACCCAACGACCAACACAGATTCTCATCTGCTACTTAGAGCTGTTTTGCCATGGTTAGCTTACACCAAGCAAAGAGTGCAGTGAAGTTGGTGTTGGAGAAGTGGCATTGATGGCAGTGGCGTGCAAAGTTGGTGAGGCCTCTCCTTGGTGAGACTACCAATTAGAATTGTCTTGTTTTAGACTCAATATGTGCATGCATCCCTAGACTAGGGATTTCCCTAATGCTCATGGATCAAATGTCAGCCAAATATCCTTTGACTCTGGGGATGGCCGCTGAAAACAAATTCGTCCTAATATCTAGGGAAGTAGGAATGTGTTGTGCAATTGATACGTTCCATTAACCGTATCAGATTTAACCACACTCCATTTTGTCGTATATGTGCGGTGATAAGTCGTATTAGTAAAAAATAGAAATGCCAGCACGTGTGTCTGCATTAAAACGGGATTTGTGTCTTTTTAATTTAATGTAGCTTAATTAAAGACGTGAATTTACTTAAGTTTAACTAATGAATGCGCATAGGAATGCGTGGAGACACGGAATCTACTTACCTTAGTTGACTATACATGCATGTGTGAAGGTGTGAGAACTCAATTCGCGATAAAATTGGGATTGTGGTATTGTCTTGTTTAATTCTACATTCATTTTTACTCCTTGGCCTTTGTTCCCTTGACTGTCCAGTTTAGGACGTTTTGTCAGTAGTGCTGAGATGAAGTGTCAAATACTACAACATTTATGCGCCTTGAGATCAATGTCGGTTTCGTCATTACGGGATTGGTGTTTGAAAAAGATTAGACTAAGGAGCACATTGATTCATACAGGATTTTCTTCATTGGTGGAATGATTAACCTTGTACAGCATTCACGAAATGCACACGGTTGACCTAGCATATGTTCTATATGTGCAGAAAAATAAAAGCAGACCCTGATTCAAAAAGCAAGGAGACGCGCGGTCATTTCTCTAGTCCGGTGAACATGGGAAAAAAGCTATGCGAATTTGTGAAAAGTTGATCAAAATGAAACAAAATTAACTCAGTGATCGCTAATAGGTTTTTAGCGTCGTTTATGCGTATCAAAATCGAAGGTGGCAATAAACACGATTCCCAATAAAGTATGCTCCATTCGGCTTGGCTGTCTATATTCAACAGCAGCCTTCACGTATAGGTGCTTAAACCTAAAGCACACACACGTGCAAAGCATTGTGTTTGCACTCAATTCCTTTAAACATCCCTTGTTTTTGTGCAACACGCAGCCAAATCAATCGGTTGAGTATGCGGTCTCGTACAACAGACGTGTTGACTCCCTGCTCATCACCACCTACTCTGGCAAATATGTTTCATTTACGCATTGACTTACGCTCTCAAGCGAGAAAATAAGACTTTCATTTAATGTCACATTCCATAAATACGGCGTTGATTGTTGTTGTCTGCAAACGGTGCTCTTTACCAGTCCTTTTGATGCCATCGCATTCAACATCGATTATTTCACTTTACCATCCTATATTACTCTCTTTTCCAATAACAATTGTTGCAAGCAGCAGAGGTTCTTGAGAGGGAATGGCGTGCAAAGGAGCGACAAATGAAACTTCACCAACATATCGGTAGTCGCGATTTCACAGCATCTTGTTTTGATTCCAATAGGCGCAGAGTTGCTTGAGATGACCACAGCGCAGAATGGAATTTGACACCCATATGGCCCATCATCATGGAGGTAGTTTTTAGCCCGAACTTAGAACATTATCAAGCCGAACTCGTTTAAAAATCAATGCGTATGAGAGGCAGAAGTGCTAGGTGTGGGTTCAAAGACTAATTGCTGCGATGAGATCAATGTGATGTAAATCTTGTGCATCACTAATCGCCCAAGTTTGAAGGAGGTTTGCATGTGAAGGCGAATCCCCTGATTGAGGTTTAAGCACTTTACAGCAAAAGACCGACGCATGTTCCACTATACGTAGCTAACATTGTGTCTGACGTGTTGGCACTTTGCGTCAATTAAAGCAGGTTTGTGTCAATTTATTGGCGCTTAACTGACAATAATGGTGGAGACGAATAAAAAGTTGAGATGCGAAGAATTTCATAAACCACATCTACTGCAGTTAAGTAGGGCAAAGCAGTCCTTCAGTACCACACAAGAACCCAAAAGCTGGCATTCCTTAAGCGAATGAAACACAATGACCGCCCAACAAAAGCTAACTAAAATAGTGACCCAGTGCAGCTACGCAAACGAGTCTCTATCATTTGATGGGTTGCATGGAGCAGGCCTGCAGCCTTGCGCCCTTTAAGACACTGATTTGTGTCTCCACTGATGCTAACTTTTCTTTACATTTTTAGTATTTTATTTCTCATAAGACCTGTCAAATTCCTTCTAATTTATTGCTTTACAGAACAGGCACACGCTTTTGCCACAACCAGTAATATCACAATGTCTTCTGGTGTTTTAACGGAAACCTGACTGAGGCGCTAGCTTTTGATTCAAAAAGCTTCATCGTCAATATCTGCACCTGCATTCACACTCAGAACTTGCTAAATGGTGGTAAATAAAAGCATTCTGTGCCTCTGGCATAGTTGCTCACAGCAAAGGGGAAATGTTTATGGATTATACAGACCACGGCTGACAGCTGACGATAGCCCAAATGGATAACAAGTCTGTCAAATTGAGTTCGTTGTACGGGAGGCAAATCTATAGTCCTACACCCTTACAAACAAAATATGTACAGCTGCCTTAAAGTATCAAGTTACATTTGCTAAAATATGAATGGATTTTTGATAATTTTCAAGAATCAGCTTAGTAAATTCCTGCCGTTTTGTTCAATGTTGTCAGAAAAGTTAAGGGTAGGCACAAATCTTTTGCCCGCATTATCATTCAAATGTCTTTTCAGATTGTTCATTCATTCCGCATTTGCAACATGTGACAAACTTCTATTTCCACCTGCAGTTTTATTTGTAACCCCAAAACTAGTCGACTCCTTTGCCTTGACTTTGGTAGTGCGTTCAAATAGGCCTCCGTTTTACAGTCCTACTCGTTTCAACGCTGATACGGTGCGTAGCAAGTGAGCCCTAAACAAATTTAGTTGTGCGTACTCTTACTTTGACAAAAAACATCATTGTCAAGCCTAGGATGCTGTTGCACGGACCTAGAGTGGGTTAGAAAAAGCCTTTTTGGTTACCCTTACTTTAAATTACCAGAGCTATTGCCATCAGTTGGTATATGGCTTAAAACACAAAAAAATGATCTGAATGGATGTATTTTGTAAAATTTAATTTTTCACTGATATGCTGCAGTCAGTGAATGCAGTTACAAGACGTGAAGCCATTAATGCCACTGTCATAAAGTCTGAAGTAAGGCGTTACGTATGGCAGAACGCCATATCGCAAGCTCATGATGATGACGCTCGATAACTTCTATCCACCTTCCTCAAGGCGGCGGGCAAAGCTTACTCGTGATAAAAACATTAGCATAAGGACGAAAAAGATATTTGGAGCAGATAAAGTTTGCATGCAGTTCCTGGTGTCAATCAAATGTCAATCCGTATTCCTATTGTCCTCAGAATGCGGTGCTGCTGTCACTAACTGACACTTCCTCGGCCCTGTTTTGGCATCCGATCTCTTCCTAGCTCTTCCTCGACATAAGTCAGTAATGAGAACATAGCCAAGATCCGAGCCAATTATTTTGCCGCATTTGAAGTCCTAGTAAATAAAAAGACTTTGCAGAACACAAGTGCCTTCGCTGGGGTAGAGTCTTGCAAGAGAGAGAGTGGTCAGTGGTGATGCGGAATGAGACACTAGCACGCGACATTTGCGATGCGCACGTCTATTGTTTGTGAATGTGTTCTGCAGGAGATTCCGCATCATCGCACCTTGTGTAGTTGTGTCACCTCTATGCGTGCAAAGTGCCTTGTAAGCCATGGAAATAGATTTAGTAAGAATGAAATTGATTATGTCGAATCCCTTAGCTACTGCCTCGAATAGTTGTGTGGCATGCAGTGAATCTTGACTAAATGCACCAAGAGACGCATCGCATCCCCTTGAATTAAATCATCGCGCATCTGAGTGCAAAGAATGTGTTCTTCTCTTGGTGACAGCATGGTCGCAGAACTTACACTGAGACCTGATAAAATTAGGGCCTGTTATGCAAACTTTGATTGCTCAAATTCTTCCCTTCTTTACACCGACAAATGGTGACAACAAGGTGGTAACCAAATTGACAGATATCAAGGAAGCAGCAGTGATATCAGAAGCACTGACAAAGTCGTATTCTTTTTCGGGTGTGATACGAGCTACCCTCGCTTCAGTGGTAGTCTTCATAGACCGCTAATCAACGACTTCTATGTTCCGCGCTACCTGAAACAAACGGAGAGTTGAGTATGGCAGTGCGGTGAAGGGCGGAGGCATAAATTGGGAGAGCATTCGGCAGTAGAGACTTACTATTGGCAATATGCAGTCACATCGTAGAGTTTATCGATTCCTTGAAAAAGAGTGCAATTTCATCAATGAGGTCTAAGGATGGTACGGACAAAGTTGACCATGTGCACACCCAGTGATTTGAGGGACTTCTCGCTGACTACTTAGCTGAAACATCTTACGCGGTGGATGAAGCCGAGTTCGCACAATCTGTGGCCATGCCGCTCATCTCCATGGCTTTGAATGCATCCTTACGACATAATATGGGAGAACGCACCCTCCACCTCCAAACTACTGCTCAACAGTGAGCGCTGCAAGAGGCAAGAGAGGTTTTCTCTTTCCCACTCTCTAGATTGGCTAGTGCAGAGCACGTGTTTACTGTCAGACGCCCAAGAGCCGACGACCTGATTCAAGTTCAATCAGTTGTACTTATAGAAGGGAAGTGAAATCACTGACCCTGAGCATAAGACGATCTTCTACTCGAAGTGATACGCACAATTATCTTGCACCGCGACGTCATAGCCAGGTTGAGTCTTAGCAACCGCATTCAAGAAAATTAGCTAGTACTTCTACTTGTGTTGTTGCAAGAGAGAATGAGACCACATATTGCTCAGTATCAATTGTCTGTGGAACTTTTGGGGTATCGAATGGAGCTAAGCATGAGGTCAAAATCCCGAACTGGCATTTGAGAAAGTTGAGGGCTGTTTCGCAAACTTCATCTGCTTTAATTTTCTTCATACCCGTGGTAATGCCTGTCACGACAGTGCCTTGCATGCCACCTTGAGAAAGGTGGGTAGAAGTTTTCTTTCGTCGCCGTCATGGGCTAAGGACATAGCTTCCACCATGCACGAATCCCTACTCCAAACTGTATGACCCTTTATGATATTTTTGGCTTCACAGCTTGTGTATGCATTTACAGACTGCAGCCATTCACCTAATAAGTTGAATTGCACAAATGCGTGCACCCAGATCATTATGTGCTCTATTCTATAACATGCGCCCTACAAGCACGGTCCAGAATTGCAGTCAATTGGAGAGGCACACCATCCTCGTCACTGACAACTTGTCAGCGTTCTCAGTCTAGCATTCCATGACGCGGGTGATAAGAAGCGTATTACAGCGCAGCACTTTGCAGTGTTGTCACAGCTTCCTATTTTCGAAATTCATTAGACATCTAAGAGCAGTCAGTTTCATGCTACAGACTTTCCGCAGCAGTATTGCTCTATCTCGGTTCGTCAAAAATGTTCGTCAGAAATTCAAAAGGCGACTCACACTGAGCGCTCTATATTCTCATTCTCTTCCCTGCAACAGCATGCGATGCAGCACCGGGCAGCGATGTGGTGTTTTTCCATGACTGGAATAACAGCGTTCTTGCTGCAGACCGCAGCTGCTTGACAATTCAAGCGGCAATTCAGCGTAGCAGCTGATGCAGTGGTTGATGGATTGCAAAAGGGACAAAAATGGCCATATGGGCAGGTAAATTCTTTGTGTCTGCCTATTATGTGAGGTCAAGCTGCTCCAAACTGTAATTGAAGGTCCCACGGAAAATACGAAGTTAGTTCAATTAAAAGAATTGGTGCCTCTAGCCTGACTTCACCAGCCGGAAACTTGTCACGCACCAGTTCTCATCCAGCTGAGAGAAGACCAAGGTGAAAATATTGTCCACTTCAAATGTGCATTCATCTACGCCTCTACTATCTCACATGAACTTCGAGCACAGATCCTCGCGCATGCTTACTGTAAGCGCATAACCGCCGAAGGCGCTTCTTGTCATTATTTTCGCTTTATGTTCGACTCACTTATTCCAAGCAAGCGTCATATTATTAGCCACCGCATTTTCTGCGTCGATTAGCAGACACGTAGTTTTTAGCTGAAGGAAGTTTGATGGAATGTTTGATGATAATGATTGATATAAACCACAAGGAAATTATGAGTTGGAGAGTGGGTGTCAGCAATTACACGCATCCCACCTGCTATTGACAAGGCATGTATTTCTCATGCTCATATCCGTATTGAAGCAATACATGTTAACGATTAAGTTTAAGCGAGACTGGAAATCTACCTGACATTTTCTTTTACTTAATACATAGCAGCAATTTTACTAGAAAAGCCTTCTCTTATGCCTAGTCCACTTCTGGTCAAATGCTATTCAATTTCATAACCTCCAAAAGACGGTTAATCTGAAAGTACGGTCCTAACAATGGAGGAAGTAAAGTGCATAACTAAAGCGCTTACTGCCGGCGGGTATATCGAAGTGATTCTTGTACAAAATATATAGATATCTACGTGAAGCCGCATACATTTTCTGTTGCCGATTTTATGTTTCACTCAACTGCAGCTTGCACAATTACGTGTGGAAGAAATGGAAGAGTCACACCGTGTTTCGGGCCTCTTGGGTTGTAAAAGAACTCTTAGATAAACGTGCAACGCTCAACCAGTTTTTGACTTCCTAGGCAAATATGTGTTGCGTGGCTCAACACATTTTAATCCCATTCGACATAAAAACGCTGCGGTGTAGCGAAAAAGGAGGAGTATGGCCTGACAACGCCCAAAAATTATAGTTTATCAGTTGTGCAGGTGCCTTGTGTGCGAGTTATTCAATGCTTGCGAAGCTAGTACCAATTCTTATGCATCACCTCTCTTTTCCCTCTGTCGAATATGTAGCACCTAGATTAGGGTTGAAGGCAAGGTAACTAGGAGAAACAGAAACAAAACTCTCTTCACATTGAGCTATTTTAGTTCCCACCAATCACGACGTGGCTCTGCTCGTGGTGTAGTACTCCTACGATTGTCGCTGCTCACACAAGAAAGGCAGTACAAAACCCTTTCTCCAGTGCAGTTAATTTACGTAGGGCAATGTAATGTCTTTCTAATGGCACACAAGGACGATGATTTTGACGTTAAGCTAGTAAGCTACTTCCAAGCAGAGTCGGGAGCCTTGTGGTGGGCGAAACCAGGAGTTTTCCGAGGGAAGAGTGGAAGACAGTGCTGTACAGACGTAAAGGAGCTGTAAAATGATGCATTTTGCTTAAAACCTTAAGGTAATCAAGGACGCTCATTCGGGTTAGACTGTAGATTTAAAGCTCTTTTAGTGCTACAGCTTGTCGCTTGTCCTTATGCTTTTATTTCCATGAGAAATGAGTTTTAGCACTGCAGCTAAATTGCATTCCCACAGAACACTGTCATAAGGTACAGTTGACAATGGTTAATCTCTGGGCAATGATATTTGTTTTTGCTATCCAGTGAACACTCCTTGATAGGCACCGCCCTCTTTCCTTCCTGCCTGTATCCATGCATCCGTCCACCACTTGCCCTAGATTTTTTCCCATCTCTATCCTTTTGCATGCTGCGCATGTCAGTTGGATACAAATTTTCCAGATTTCGCCCTTAGACGCTTATAAACATTTGCTCACCAGCATTTTTTGATTTCGATGAGTGGCTTCCCTGCAGCGCTCAAAATTAATTAAGTCGCATCTTGAAAGTTAGCTCTCTACTCTAAATTCATGCATTAATGTGGGCTGTTATCCAGCCGAAACTTGTCTGTTCACTCATTTTTATCGATCTCTCTGAACATCCGTCTCGGATCCCGATGCATAAACGCGTTGTCATAGACTCGGTGCCCTTGTCCAAGGGTTTATGCCTGGATTCGTCTCTCTAGCACCTGAAATCCGCCCTATGATTTCCTATGTTTCAAGTGAATTTCCTCAGCGCTTCAACAGTTTACTTATTTTTAATCCATTCATGATCAATCTCTCCAATCCCTCTTTCGAGAACCATATAGGGCATCGAGCGATTTCCTATACCCAAGGCATTCTGCCATCGATGCATTATAGCCTCACCTATGCACTGATTTGTGACTTTGTATTTCTTCACTGAGTTTGTGCCGCCATTCTACCGCCGACGCATTTACAAATTTTTGACATGTCTCATCCTTTTCTCTCTTCTTATCCTTCCGCATTTATTCATAATATGCGACTCATATTTGTTGCCCTCTTGAACGAAACAGGTTTGCTTTGGCCCATAGATTAGGTTAGCGCAAGCTGTCGGTAATGTATTCATGGAGGCATTTTAAAAATAATGCATTTTAGCAAAGAAAAACAAATTAAAGACGACAAATTTAAATGAAAGTGCAACGACCTAACTTACGAGAGAAGACTTGATCAATCGTGATTGGTGCCTATCATCCCATAGTTGAGAAACTGCCATCAATAAAGCAAGGATGGACATACAGAACATCAAATAAGAGTGGCTTTGTAAACATTTAAAATAATTAGATTAGAATCGAGTTGCTTTCCAAAATCACATATTGTGTACTAAAACATGTCCACCTAATCAAGCGAGCCCATTTAATGACCTGTTCTTGGCCTGCCGGCAACCAATGCATGCCCGCATACACTGTGATACCACGTGTCATTGCGTCACGTAAGCGATTGTGCCGGGCTTCTGTCAAGGACGCCCCAGCTTTGTAGCAACTTCTGTTTCTGTGATGAGCTGCGATTTTTGGAGCAAATTACTGGCAAAACCATGCAGAAAAGTGAAGGCAAATCCGAAAATCATGCAAGTGGATGGGGCTGCGGTGACTGGATAAGTGGACCAGTAAACGAAATATGTTGATTGAGCTTTTGCTGCGTGTTCTGTTGTAAAGTTGCTTACTTCTATGCAGATATGTTGCTTTCACGTGATTTGAGTAGTCTTCATCTGTACTCCTACTTTCTCTGCCATGACTAGGTACTAACAGCAAACAAAATTCTTTCGAACCGATGACTAGCCCCACCTTCTATAAAGCGCATGTAATTTTTAGTGAATTGGACGCAATTTTAGTGCTGCTGAAGTTGTTACCATGAAATTGGTGTGACGGGAAACCATTTATCGACCTTTCCACTAATGTGAATCCCTTAAGTTGTGCATTATCTGCTGCCGACAACTGATCAGCTGTCCCTCAGGTGTCATCGCTGGGTTCAGCACAGATGAGATGTTGAGGCGGCTCCGATCGCGGGACTCATGAGTGTGTCAAAAACAAGTTGGCAATGTTTGCACACCGAGGTGAGTCAGAATCACTCTCGAGCAATCCCAGCGATGTGAGCAATCGCAATTCCAAGGCATGGGGCACATTTAATAATGCGGCAGTTACAAAGGTAACATAAGGGTCTGGGAATCATTTTCCAAATTCTTGAAGTCATAGGATTCGGTTGATGAGATGTGTAGTAACAGTAAATGATATTCATCCTGTTTCCAAGTAGAACCAACTTGTGTTTTGCTACGCAAGCAGAGGGGCTGTTTTTGTAGTAGCATCGTACTCTAACTTTTGAATTCCCCACCACTTGCTGTACCATGTGCATGGGAAGGAGAAAGGGGTGAAGAAAGTTAGTTCACGGGCATAAGAACGTTTCAGTGTGCTATTTCAATTTTACGCAGGCAGAGAGACGTCCCTTCCTGTCACTACTATTCCTTTAATGTGCTAATTTAGGCTTCCATCACCCAAATGGGAATCAGAGTCTTTTAAGTGCTTCTTGGTATTTTTATAAAAGCAGAATCATTAAAGACGAAACTTGTGGCAAGCCATTTTTGTATCTACTGCTCCTTGACGTCCCTATTCACTTCTAGCTGGAATGCACATTTGTATGTTTATTACACTGTTAGGAGAGGGACAAGAAATGCAGGACTGATTCTTGCCCAGCCTACCATGGACGACATCTCAACATCCACAATGGACATAAGGATGGGATTGAGTATGGTGTGTATAAATTGTATAACATTGTTAAAATTTTGCTCCGTTTTGCCGAAGTTAGTAGCTTGATTGCACTGAGTTGAAGGTCCATGGATGAGAAGTGCTTACCACGGAGTCCTTCTCTTGGCAATAGCATTAACTAGTCCGACCAACAACTTCTGGCACCAGAGCAGAATTCCTGCTAACGAACTAACAGTCATGCTGATTGCCATGGAAAACGCTGCTTGTAGAAAAGAACCGATGCTTTTAAAACGATTACTTACACCATGACATCACTATCCCGTGAAGTCGTCCCTGCTCTAGGATAAATGTGCACTTTTACGTTCCGGCTCAGTTACTTTCGTGAAATAGTTCACCACTGTAAACACGCTCGATGCAATGTTTCCATTTCCTTGTGTTTGGTTCAGGGTTTGCAACGACTATACCAATTCTTTCATTAATGGTAAAAGACCTTTCGTAAACTTGCCATAATTAAGCAATATAAAGCAATGTGGGTTTTAAACGCAAAAAGTTATATTTTTTAAGGAAGCCTTTGCATTTGTTGAGAATGTCTTGCCCAATTGATTTGATTTGAAACAAATGCTGGCATCGAAGTGTGTGTTAGAAGCTCACTTAACAGCTAATGCAACGCAGTCAGCAAGCAGGCAGCAGAAGCTCATTTCGGAAAGGAGCATTCACCAAGCTTAATAATGTTAAAATGCTCGCAAACACAGAAATGGTATACATGTGTGACATTATGCGTGACTGCAACGATGTTGCCTTGTCAGTTGCCACTGACTGAACGCTATGTCGAGTATCAGGAATATTGTTCACACCCTGCGCGCCTTTCACTCTTTAGCACAAATAGCCTGTCTTGATCTTTACTACCTCAGCCTCTGCCAATTTCTTGCCACGAAGCATCATATCCTATCATAACATTTCAAGAGGTTGGACATGGAAATTAACACCCTTTACGCAATCAAGCGGGAAAAGGTCAAGTGCTTCCATGTGGTCGGAGTAGTAAAACGGTCAGCTGGTTGAGACAAAGAAAGAGTTCTGATTGAAGCAGACAATCCTCTGCTTTCAACCCGAACCTAAGGCTTCATCTCACATACACAAGCATACACTGGCCCATTGAAAGTTAACGCGCGAATCGTAGTCCGCCCATTCCAGATAGCTGTAGACAAAAGTTCGCTGCTGCGCCTCCCGTGCATGACATCTTACCCCGACGTTAACACCACAATGAGCCTTTAAACACAAAGAAAATAGCTCGAGTTGGGCGTGCACAGGCAGAGTCAGCCCCATGAACCGCATAAGCACTGGCAATAAGCAGGTCTTTTATTTCTTGCTAGCCTATGCAGTCATAATCAAATATTCATTCTGTGTAAGCTGAACAGACACTTCTTGCTATCGAATTGTCAGCCAGGAGGCGACTTCGAAGCCTGGCGATCAACCAGTAGACTATGTTTGAGTGAGTCGTGAATATCGACGATATAGGAAACAGTTGCACCACCTCCAAGATGCTAGGCAATGGCTCCCACGCAGTCAAGGCGGTCACCTCAATTCATAGGGTCAGCCATGATGTTGACGATCGCGATGGATAGTGGATAGAATCCTTCCGTATGTTTCCGAAAGCTCTTACGATCCTGATTGAAATCACCATTGGCTCACTGGCATTTGAAACATAGAATGCAATGTCACTGTGCAAGATTTTCGACTTGTTGCTTTTATTAACCAAAATGCGGCAAAAAGAAAAATCCACGTTAATATTCTTATCAAAGAGCGGCATTGGAAGCAAAGCAATGCCGTTTTTTGCACGAAAAGTCAAAATGCGTGTCATTTGGATTTATGTGCAGGAAGATGTATCGCTTAATTAGAGACATGCTTCAATAATTAATTCATTAAAAGTCTCTTCTATTATATGCTAAGTCAAACTATAACGTCGTCCCTAGGATATACCATCCGTTGCATAAAATAATCATTTTTAAAATGTTTGAAAAAATCAGCAAGCCTTTTACAAAGTGATTTATTTTTTTTTTAAATGCTTATATGCTGACGGAATCTAAGGATTATAGCCCCACGTAAGTGAAGGTAACGAGTAGGGTGGATTTCGCTATAAAACGCAGACGCGGCTCACCTTCCGTTACAGTTGGCAGCTGCACAAGCATCCTAAGTTATAGCTCTGGTTTGAAACTCACCTCAGCATAATCATTACAAGTGTAAAGATCTCACCGTTCCCACGATGCCAATTCACGCTTTGATATCTGCTACTCAAATCAATGTTGTTAGTGCCTTCCAGTTCCCTCCGAATTTAATTGCACAGAAGTCGTGCATTTTATAATTGAGGTATTTTGCTTCCTTTTACTTTCATGAGTATGCATAAATCTCAATAAAATGCTGAAAGTGGCGAAAAGTATTATGAAGAGTGACCCTTTCACAGCTTTACAAATTAACAGTTTGAGACTTTGTGTGGCCGCAACCACTAGTCTCAACAAGAATGCACCCTTCATGCGACGCACTTGGTGCAATCTCGCTAAAGATAGATCGCTTAACAAGAAAACTGCATACCGCCTGCAATCGTGTAAAAATAACACTAAGTAAACTGCCATCCTGAGCACAGGATGCCAACTAGATCGCATTAGCTTCACTAATGCTAGACGGCAAAGTTCGCCCAACACGAGGCAGGGCCTTTCTCCAAAGGTTCGTATGATTAATGCAGACGTCTTATCAACTGATCTATCCTTCCTCTCTTAGGGTGTCCATTTGCTGCATATGCCCTTTTTGCTGTCAACGCAGCATTGTTTCGTCGTCTACGTTGATCGTCTGAAGGGAAGTCAGCTTGGACCGCTTCCGTTGCTGTTGCTGATGGTGAATGACGCCAAATCGAGTAACAAGCACTGATATTCGCAATTATCAGTGACGGACTGGCTATTTGATCGGCCATCTTGAGTTTTTAATCAGCTATAGTCTGCAGCAAACACGCTTTTATTTCAATCATGGAATAAAACAAGCCAGCGTATCTTAAATGCGGGTGATGCTGCTTGTAGCGACAGCAGATGAGTGCAGAAAGCTCCGAACTTTTCCTCATTCGAGTCAACTGACATTTTCAATTCGAGCAGTTGAGGGTCGAGGGATGAGAGCTGTCAGCTCTTAAAGCAAAGACGTGCCTATTTTCCTTTACATTGTTTGCTTCAACCAATTTCTCCGATTTGTGTAAAACTTGAAACCATTTGTGCGACCCTTACTTTGACGCCGACTCGTTTCTTGCTCACTGTAACGCGCATGCTCCATGCGCCTTACCAGTTGCTTTAAAAAGAAAAATTGGGAGAAAATTGGTTTTGTGTAGATTATAGGGGCCAGAAATCTATAGCTGAGAACAATGGTCCTGATTTGTCTTACGTAACCATACATATAGATATATATATATATATATATACATTGCAGTCTGCATTAGTTTAGCCAATATCCCAAAGGTGTGCATGCATACCCGTCCATAATTATAGTCACCCACGTCCTATGTTGCATCAACACCACCCTTTCGCATTGATTAGCTAATCACATCACAAGGTATCTTTTTAGCTTAAGTTATTATGCTCAAAAACGACATTTTAAAATATGACATGCTTCCCATCGGTGATGAGTAAATCAACACAATACCATTATAAATGAGAAGAGCGCGCAGCCAGGACTTGCACACATCCTTCCAAACAGATCTGAGCAGAAGCTAGGACTCCATGTTGATCGGTGGGCTTTGGTGATTGGCTGGATGTAAGAAGTGATTAGAACTGTCGTCGACCACTTGTGAATAAGTCACATCGGATTTAGTGTGGCAATGTTTCAGGTTAGTTCGATTAATTCTGTTTACGTTGCGTGGCTTTACTAAATCCCTTCCGCATCCATGTCTTCCTCAGAAGTTGCTGAAATTTACTATTAGGAGTTCTGTTTTAGGAGGAATCAACAAATGAAGGACTAGATCAACTCCTTTCTATCCAAACTCTTAGTATCCACCACAGCATTAAGGACATAAAATGGATAGACGTACACCTCTGCTGGATGCTTTTCTTTACGAACGCGGAGAAGCACTCTCATTTCTTTGATCGTGCAAGACAGCATCACGATACCGTAGAGGAGTTCTTTTGTGTCCTCCCGTCGGAAGAGTTTCCTGCTGATGCAAAAGCCCCGATTAGCTGTTTGATCACCACGCCATGTCGTTGCGCAAGAATGTCACCACACGGGATGAAACGCTACAAATGCGACTTGCCGGTACTGCATTCTGCTTCCTCTACTCGTCTCTTTCTGGGCGTGTCTACTGATGTTCCGAACTTTCCTAACCAGTGAAACCCATTCTTGAGGACAGCAGGTGGCACCGTACTTGACATGAGTGAATGGTCTGACAAAGGTGGAGAAGAAAGAGAAAGGATGCAGCTGGGAAGTTACGACTGTGTCATTTTGTATCTTGATTATCCGGATTTCGAACATCGGAATTGTGGACACCTGAATGCCGTTGCCGATGTCTTCACGTCAGAGCAAGCTCTTATAGTGACAGGCTCAGTGTGGCAAACTTTGGATCTCCACCCGAACCTGGACTGCATGCGAATGATGTATGAGGTCCTAGGTGGTATCTGCTTTGGCCCTTTTTCCAAGTTATTTGATAGTTGTCGCATTTGGTGCAACAGGTGGCAAAACAATTGGACGATCAATTTAGTAGAGATGGTGCAGTGGGCCTGTTTCTATGTCATATGGAGAAGAAGGGAAACTTTACAACTTCAAGCACCTTTATGATTAGTTGGTCTGTGGCATTAATTGTACAAGTGCCTAAAAGCCTTCAAAATTAATAGCAAGCATTAATACTTGAAAAGGCCTACACATTTTAGCAATGCGTTGGACGGATTAGAAACAAAATAGAAGAGATTTAAAACTGTCGAGCCGCAGATAATGGACCAGCTCGGCGTGTTAGAATCGGAATTTTTGAGCACTACTAATTTTGGAATGTAACCTTAATGCTAGTCGGTCAGAAAGGATGCTTGAATTTGCGACTAGGTATCCTGACTTGGACCGCTCCCATGTGGATCGCAAATTTGCACAAGTGGCATCTAATTGCGCGTGCTCTCAGACACCGAGACACATTTGTTCTAGCTCTACTTTTGCGGCCAGCCTCCCAACATCGGTTTCGAATTTTGAACTTACTCTCTATTTGCAAAGGTCTGCATGCACGCTAAGTTCACGTCGAAGACTAAAAACGTGGATGCTAAAATTTGAAAACGTTGATTTTTCATTTCAGTGACTAACTTTAAATTCTCTAAATGTTACTTAACTGAGAAGGTGTCAACGTGAGGCAGTGAATGTTGCGAGTTATGATCTGCAGTGGCAATAATAAGCAGATTTCAGATCGAGGCCATAGCTAACCTCAAATCGTGTGTGTCAGTGAGATGCAAAAGGCTCAATTACCATGAATTTGGTCTTTTAATGCTGAACAATGTGCCGCATTCTTATTAGAAACCCAGTAAGCCTGCAAAAGTGGGTTTGTTAGTTTCGTTTGCATGAGACGTCCAATGTTTTTACATACTCATGGCTCAACTGCCCACATAAGTTTTGTATGCTCCATTCGCAATTACCTTGGAGCTTTCTTGCCATGTTGCTACCACAGTATTGCGTCATCAGGAGAGCATAGGCATTGGTTGTTCAAGTGAGAGTCAAGAGTGCGATGGTTGACCACTTCATTGCGCCGCCATATTCTCCAAGTTAAATCACCAGTAAGGTGTGACACGTTGACAATACCTGATTCATCTGCGGTCACAGTCGCAGTCGCATTCGATGGCTAGCTAGCCAGGATTTAATTAGCTGTCGGCCAGATTGTTAAATGACTGATCAGCCGAACCATCTATCTAAACAGCTAACCTCCCGACTGACCAGCAACTCCCATGGGTTCGTTCGTTGGCATTAAGACGATAAAGCCTACGTGGTTAGTATGGCTGCATACCGCTTATATTCACCGCGAAAACAACGATGGCCATGTTGCGAATGATGCAATAATAAACCACGTCATGAATGCGTGGCTCCGCATTAGAACTTGTTGCATTCATTAATTTCCCACCCGTCGGCGTTTGCTGTTCCTGTAGTCAGACCTCCATCCAGACAGTTTGATTCTTCTTGCGGATAAGGTGGCTTGCGTTCGGGTGGGTGCTAAGTGGGTCTCAATATAGCACCAACAGCTAACATTTTAAATTGATTGATGTTAGGAATAGTGAAGAGCTGGAACCCGTGTAGTTAAGCAGAGTAGGTAGAACTGGACCCACAGTTTCCACTTTTTGGCCAGGGATTATGCGGGTGACCGATCAAACAATCACAGGAGCGAGATGACGCCTGGCTTCTTACCAACATTTGTCGTGACTCTTCCTTCTCTCTCTTTATCATTTTAAATTGGCAGAATCTAGGCTACCGAATGGTGGGTTTAGCAAGTTACTGCGGTAAGATGCTATAATCATGCCAGACTTTGCAATTTTAACTACAAACAATTTCAGCAATCCAATTCTGTTTACACTGGTAGTTTTAATGTAAATTGAATCTCACTCATTCGTTGCCTTCATCACCTCCCAGGCGCTACCTCTTTCGTTGGTTGGCATCAGAGGCAATGACGGACGGCTACCAGCTAAATGGTAACGTCGATGTACTGTCCTTTGGGTTCTTATGCTTGAGCTTATAGCATATGGAGACACGCCGTACAGGGTCGGTTCATTTAGCGAATCTTGAAGTGTTTGGCAATGGTTCAAGTTTTGACTTGCATTTGTTCAATAAATTCATTTCCCTGTTGTATTCATTGGAGGTTATAAATCTCATACCACCTTAGATCGTAGGCTTAATGAAGTGTATAAATTCCTTTGCGAGGATAAAATGCCTCCCTTCAGCGCAAAACCACGGCTGCGCCTGTGAGGCGAAAGCTTACTGTACTATTAAGTCGTGCTGGGCTGCACAAATAGAATGTTGACTATCATTGGAGGAACTCTGGCAAGAAATTAAAGAGGTCATTTTTGACACAATACTTCCACCCTACGTTAAAATGAAATAACTTACTGGCACCTACTCCGCCTTGTTTGCGTCCAAAGCATGTGCCTCATTCTTATAAATTTTGTAAGGACGATGTGGGTCGCAAAATGACAAGCGAACGCAATGGTGAACCGTCTTTAAAATCTGTTATGCAGTCAAATCAATTTGGCGGTTTCCGGCTCCCCTCCGACCTCTTCTACTTATTTCTTTCAGTAGGACCACAAACCTAACATGTCTGGTTGGACAAGGGGATGCAGCTGAAGTGTCTGGTTGTCAAATATAAATTAAATGTAGCTTAGTTATATTCTTGGAGCATAAGTTTTCCCGTAAACAACCGTAATCACCGATCTCATTTCAACTCGATGTCTGAACGCTGTTTGACAGAAACAACTAGCCCCTTGGTTAGGTGGTTTCAATTTTACATTGCGGGGTGTTCCGCGCACTTTATCGTTTTAATTGCTTTAATTTAAATTTAGTTTCATCAAACTGCATTCCTTGCTTAGTAATGTATATATGGACGCAATTTGCATGCGTTCCTACCCATAGTATAGCCAAGAGAGATGATTGAGGAGGACTGATCATGGATTTAAATCCGCCTTGTAGAACGCTGCTGATATTTTGCCAAAGAGATATCGGTAAAGAAGTGTACTGTTAAAAGCGCCGTTGAGGAAGGAGGCTTGCCTGAGAAGGTAAGTGATGAGTGGAACCTCCTTATGCCCTTTGCGTTGCCGACAGCAGATGGTGATGTTAAGGGGAAGTAACTGCGATCTACATAAAATCTGCCATACTTGCCTACCGACTGCTTCGAGTTGGGCTTGTGTATACGTGGCTGGGATTTTACTGACCGTCTAACCTCACGTCTATTCCACAACACAGAGAAGTTCACAAGAAGGATTTTAGTAAGTCGATTATAGCTTGACAGAGGAGACAGGCTGGTTGTGGGTCTAGGTAACTAAAGAGCTTTGGGGACGCCGACCTGCAGCAACTGATTGTCCATTGTGTATCTTCAAGCTGCAAAACAGACCATTGTTTGCATCCATATTTGCTTCTAGGCAATTAATATAATTAGCAAAGTTAAGGTGATGTCTTTCCCTTCTAGTAATATTCCTGGTCGATTTTGAAATTCAGCGCCTGTTGTCACTTCATTGCGTCATATGCATTTGACACGTGACATTTAATAGGCAAAGGCTATAGGTAATGCTGGCTCGTGCCACAGACACATTACTTAGGAAGTATATGAGCGAACAAAGATGAGGTAAGTTCATTGGTCTGACGGCAGTTACCTGAATCCAACCCGTGGTGTGGCGGTCGTAGAGCGGCTGCTGGATGGCAAGCCTTCATAGTTAAATGCGGGACCACCTGTTTCTCTGCAGGTTGTATTTCGGCGCTGATGGCACAACCAGACGCCGGGTCCAGTATACATTCAGCGTTTATTTTAGTGGATTCTCAGTGTTTTGCTTGCTAGTTTTAGTAAAGCTAATGGGTGGGTACGATTCCATCCTCAACATTATCATTCAAATGTGTTTTCAGGTTGTGTATTAGTTCCGCACTTTTGAATTGATCAATATTTTTATTGCATCTGGCTGAATGTTCTTTTTAGCTTTGCTTTTGCAGTGCGTTCAAATCAGCCTCGGCTTTGCAGCCTTAATTGCTTCAATGCTGACACACTATGTGTCGAATAGGCCTTAACCATATCCAGTTGTGCGTGTCCCCTCATTTGACCGGGAGCATTATCGTCAAGATGCTGAAGTGTTGGTGTAGCATACATCAGTGACTCGCACTTTTGCTGACTTGCGCAAGAAGATGGTGAACAGGACCGATGAGAGGATTGTCAAAACAAACCCACATTTTTCATGGTTTCGGCTGACAGCAATACCACACGTTCAGTCTAAATTCCATTACCTAGTTCTCCTTATCTGGGTCGAAGTCTTAGCACATTGAGATACCCAAACGAATTCAGAAGTAATTCAAAGGGTATTTAAGCAACTCCGATCTATTTGTCAATTCGTGTCCAAATTCAAGTAGAAGGCAAGGAAAGGAGACAGTGGAAACCATTTTCTTTCCTTTAGGGAGTTTCCAATGCAAAGATGCTACAACGAAAGCTATTCATTTGCCAATGGGCTGGTTGCTGTGACACTACGGATTACCATGCTCGAGCGCCGAAGCACTAGACGCCTAGGAGCACGGCTGTTGCGCGTCACATTACAGGCCATTCAGAAGTGGCAGTTTTGTCCAGAGTGGTACGCCGACTAACGTGGTTGGCTGAGGAGTGATGTTAACACCAGTCGTGTAATTCAGTGGAGATGAACTAAAGTTAGAGATTTAATGGGCGCCATTGTGCCTGCTGCCGATTATCAAAATGAACACAAAAGGCAGCACTACTCTTCGCAGGTAAACTAGTGAGGTATTTTAGTTGTTAAAGCAGATCTTTGCATACTTCAGCGTTTTTAGACATGATGGCTTTAACAGTTTTAAAATTTTCTGCTTATCATTGGAATGGCACCATAAATTTAATGGTGTGAGGTCATGTGAGGTCTGTTGTTAATGAATTTATTTGCGCTAATACTTCTTTTTGCCTGCGCATTATCATACCAGTGATCAGGTGTTCTACATGTGTGGGTAATCTCTATGGTCCTACACATTCAATCAAAATTTAACATTCGGAAGTAGCGACAAGACCACTACGTGGAGTTATGCATGGCCAGCGTTGGCGAGTTCGGTGGCCGTACTAAACTGAAGCGTCTCGCGTCTTTTGTTATTATCTCTGGGCCCTATTTATGACGTTTGGCCACTAACTAAAGCATAGATGTTAGAAAACACTTTGCCTATGTTCTCAGAAGTAGTGACGAATTGCCATATCTATGCCCACCCAAAGTTGATTTAATTCCCGTTTAACGATCGTCAGGCTCCTATTATTACACATTTCCGCCACACTCTTTCACTGCACCTCTATTGGTAGCAGCTTACTTGATGCGATTCGCATAGAGCGGCAAATGCAGCTGCTGCGTCACAAATTCCCAGAGGCATCAACGAAACTTCCCATGGTTTTTGACAATAATAAAACCAGTCGTTTTTTGCCCACTTTTGCTATCCTATTTACCGTTACACTGATTTTGCGTCTAGAGCTGATGGTCACTGGAATGTGTAGGTAGCGTGACTAATGAGTTGCGTAAGAGAAATTAAGCCAGTCCTTCTTAGCTATAGATTTAAGGCCTCCGTAGTCGATTAGCAACTCTTGTCATCCACATGTCCTCTACTGTGAATGATTAAAACGACGCATGGTGAATTCGATGGTTTTACAACCTCATAACAAGTCCCCTCTGCCACCAAGTGATAGGCTTCCTCCTGAAGAGTGCATAGTATACATTTGAGTGGCTGTTAGATCCATTTGGTGCACATCATATTATTATTGATAGGTATAGCTCTCAGAGTCTTTCCCTTGCACTGATGACATAGCCTTGGCTGCAACTCTGGTGGTAGCATTAAAACAACGTAGACGTCTCCCCTTGATGGCAAAGGGGCTGTCGCATCATCGATTTTTTGGCAGGTAAAGCCAACACCTTCCTGCAAAATTTAGGATAAGGTTGCGGCGCCAAGGGTCACATCTAACATAGTCATTCATAACACCTGAAATGCTATAATTTATTTAAAGTGCGGCTATCTTGATTGAAAACACTGCCAGAAATGGATTGCAGACATTCAGCAGGGCGAAGCATTGGAGGCCTTGTCCATGACCAAACCCGAGTGAAAGTCCATGTTCGACCCAGGATCTGTGATTTCAGTTGCGTGTAGCGAGCGCAAACGTTCGACCTCGATTCTCAACGCGCAATCTGCGATAATTCTTTTCTGCTTTGAAACCTCGTCATCTCTGTTATCCAATCATCCCATGATTATACTTTTCCTAAACAGTAGTTTTGGTAGTCCCTATTTATTTCTCCTTACTTCATCTTTACCAACGCTCATTAACTACTTCCTTTGTCGTCTCCACCAGGAACAATGCAAAATCACAGGCATCCCACCTGAATCGACACCCAGAATATGCAACGCGCTTGGCGTGGAGGATTCGGTGAATGTCTACATCACCATTCCTAATTGGCGATGGATGATTTCTCATTGATATTCCATCCTCCCTCACTTCCTTCTTCTCTCTACTTCCTGTTACCCGCCACATTAAGACAACTCGCGGTGGATACGCTTGGCGCAACAGACAAGCCTAATTACTCTCAACCAGTGCCTTATCCCCTTACCATTTGATTGAATGCAACGTTGCTCTATGCTGCCTTTTAATCATTTGGACGAGTTGCGGTTGTAGAACCGCTTGGTATGGGAAGGGTGGCGAATTGACCTGCAGCATGTATAAAACCGCAAGACTGCCCATAGTGATGCAAACGACAGTAACCATGTGTTTATTCAATGAAGAAGAATTCCACTAGGACTGGTTTTGTTAATTGTAACTGCAAGTATTTGTAGCAATTTTATGCAAGCCATCCCGCATACCGACCGCCGCGCAGTCCGACGTGTGACCCAACCCGAATCGTCCTCCTACCTTACAATCACTAGAGAAGGAATACAATTGATTCTTTTACTCACACCTCACATACGTATGATCGTTGACGGTTGCACTAAAGTGTTGTTTCAATGCTAAAACTGACGAGTAAAGCACAAAGCGCTCCGTGTAGGCACTGCACTTCGGAAGTTATTGATAAATTTTTCACCACCTTGTTGAAGAAGACGCTGGTGCGTTTGCGGACGCTTTCAGACAGACTAGTCCATGCTTACTTTGCCAATGTGCTATTCCTTTAACAACTTGCGAAATCCTCTTAAGATTACAATTCATTGTGTTATGCCGTAGCTCAAATCGCAGCCGCTGATAAACTACGCTATGACTGCAGGACATATTATATGTACAATCAGATGAGGAACTTATCAATTGAGTGCTTTAATTCCTACCAACCTTGTATGTCCACTTTTGCTTCCAAAGTTTACTTCACGGTAATTTACTTACAAGCGGGTCGAGTTCCACCTTGAAGCCAACGTCAGGTAAGCGCGATTTAAACAGACAAAAATATTTTGCTAGGCGGCAAAACACCAAAATACTAACAGCGTTACAAAAAGGTGACAATGATAAGTTTGCGTTTTGAAAAGCAAAGTTTTAAATCTAAGCCTGAACAAGCAGCTCCACTTGAAGGCGAGTGCGCTCCACGAGTGGCAACTCGCATGTAAGCGCGTACTCGTTGTGACGAGACGCATCGGTGTCGACCTGCTAACTGCTTCCCCATTGAAATGAGGGATAAGTACGCCACTTCGCTAAAGCATAATTCATCAAGCTCAACAATTTAATTCTGCACATTTAGAAGTAGCAGAGAACAACTTGTCCCAAGACTGTCGGAAGATATTGATGGCACAGACACAACAGTCACACACTTGCGGTTGGCGTGGATTGATCACGATCTCCTCTCGTTTTCACTGGTATTCATTTTACAATTCTAAGCTAAGAATTGTTTCTAGAAGGTCAGCATTAGTTCAGTAATCCACCATCATTGAGGTCTTGCTGGTCTGATGATCAACAGCAGTTGCCCTCTTCTGTGCAACACGGTTGTGGTATCACGCCAACAAGGTTACGGTCGTTGTATGCCAATGTTACCAACACAGCAGTTAGGTCATCTGCGCTGATGTAATAGCAAATTTTAGCATATAGATTTATTCATGGCCCAGGCAAATGGAAGAATTCTTTAGCAATGCAACATGCTTGCCAAGAGCGAAAGAGAAACTGGTATGCTCACTCTCGCAGGCTTATCAGGCTCCTGCTATGAATGCGCCATTCTGGTTAGCATTTGAAAGGTTAATCTCATGGTAGTTAAACCTGCCTCACCCATGTCCTCAGTAATTTTCGAGGGAAGTGCGAAGCACAGGCAGCTAACGTGATTCAGCTATATTTTGTTAATCAACACAGATTACCCAAAAGTGTACAAAAACCAGAGGTTTAATATCAAGGATTACTGGACCGTGCGCCACCTTTCGCATCTCAATGAACTCACGCGATTTGCGGTCAGCTTTGGCCTTGATTTGAAATCTTCTTATGATTACAAATACGGATCGTAGCTCGTAACGCTCACCAATCTCCATTTGATGCTCTATCACTTGAACAGCATTTAGGGAGCGTAAAGTTGGTCACTGAAATGCAAAATCAAAGCTGTTTAATCCTAAAATCCACATTCCGTAGTCTTCAACGTAAAATCAACGTGTATTCTGAACAGTGTGAAGTGGCGAATGCATTTACAATTCAAATTCGATGTTGAGAGGTCAGCAACAAAGGTAAAGGCAGGAAAATGCGTCTCGGTGTCTACGAGTACACGCCACCAGATGCCACGCGTGTGATGAGGCGGTCCGTAGGAAAGCCGACGAAGTAAGAAACATCTAGTCGTGGTACCAAACACCAATTGTGATTGACTAGTTAAATCAGGTAATGCAAGCAAACAGCCTTCGATGTATCAAATTTGCATCTCAAAATTACTGATACTTAGAAAATTCTCATCCCCATGCGTAGAGGTTAAACACTAGGAAATAAAGTACCATTCTAATCTACGAAAATGCCTTCACAAAAAAATGGCACCAAACCAGTAAATTACCTACGGCTCGATAGTTCCAAATCCCTTTTACTTTGTTTCAAACCCACCCACTGCAGTTATAAAAGTGTAGGTCATTTCAGGCATAGTTGTATGCATTTATTTCGGAAGCTTTAAGCACTTTATCGAATGCCGTCATAGACCAACTAATTATATACATGCTGGAGTGCATAAAGCTATAGTTCTTTTCCATATGACATAAAGACAAGCCCACTGTACCATCTCCACAAAATTGATAGCCGAATTGTTTTGCCGCCGGTTGCACCAAATCCGACAACCATCAGGTAAGTTGGAAAACGGAGCAAAGCGGATACCACCCACTGCCTCATACATCTTTTGCATGCAGTCCAAGTTTGGATGGAGATCTAAAGTTTGCCACATCGAGCCTGTCACAACAAGTGTTTGCTTTGGCGTGAAGACATCGGCTATGGCACTCAGGTGTCCACGATCCCGATGCTCAAAATCTGGATAATCAAGATATAAAATGACACAGTTGTAATCGCTCAGCCGCATCCTCCCTCTTCCTTCTCCACCTTCTTCAGACCACTCTCGCATGTCCAGTACGGTGCCACCTGCTTTTCTCAAGAATGGATTCCAATTGCTTGAAAAGTCGGGAACATCCTTAGACACGTCCAGGACGAGACGAGTGGAGGAAGCAGAATGCAGTACTGGCAAGTCGTATTTGTAGCGTCTCATCCGGCATGACGACAGTCTTGTGCAATGACATGGCGTGGTGATCAGACAGCTAATCGGAACTTGTGCATTAGCGGGAAACACTTCCGACTTGAGATCACGGAAGATCTTCTCCACGTTATCGTAATACTCTCTTGCATGATCAAAACAATGGGAGTGCCCCTCCGCGTCTGTGAAGAATAGCGCCCAGCAGAGGTGTACGTCCACCCACTTTATGTCCTTAATGCTGTGGTGGATACTAAGGGTTTGAGTGCAAATGTCTTGATTTGGTCGCTCATCTGTTGACTTCTCCTAAAACAGAAAAATTCATGGTAAAATTCGGCAACTTTCGGGATGACGTCGATGCGAAAGGCGCTTCGTAAAGTTAGTTAACGGACGCAGAGTTAATCGAACCCACCTGATACATCGCAATGCAAATCTGATATGAACTGTCCAAATGAAGCCTTTTTATGCATCAGATGATCATCAGCGTCTCATAACCGGCCAATCAGCAAGGCTTAACTACCAACTAAGGTTCGCAGGTGCTACGCAGATCTTTATGGAAGGATGCGTGCAAGTCCTGGCTACCAGTCTTGCAATTTGTAATGATGTTGTGTTGATTTACTCATCACTAATAGGAAGCATGCCAGATTTTAAAATGTCTTTTATGAGCATAATGCAACGAAATATTAAAATGCTTCTAGGCGTTAGCTAAACTAATACAAGTTACAAGGTATGTGCTCTTGCTTCGCTTTTAAAAATAGGTGAACATTAACGCACCTTGCTGTTACTAGCCCGATCTGATCCTAATTGGCTGTCTCTTTTAAATAAACCAAATTAATGCAGCTAATCTTGATGTGAGTTATTTTACATTAATATCTGATCCTGTGGACATTTCAAGCAGCTGCACGCGTACGTCATAGCAACATACTATGGCATGAACACTGTTACCACCCTTGGTGAAACCGCAATTCTATGCAATAATGCTCAGAGTTTTCAATGGACAGCGCTTAAGGTAGCACTGGGAAGGATTGCGGGCTCTATTTCAACTCCGACAATTGAAAGGCATCTTGGGAGATGGCGAAGCGAATGTTAGTGCTGAAGTATCACGCAATACCTGACTCGAGCTTAGTCACAAAGCAGTAATGGTGATAAGAAACGAAGTGGGGACGTGTGTCGCTTCTAATTATTTGTTACCAGCTATTTGCCTGACTACTGCGATCAGTATTCACTCCGACCTGCCGACCAATGAAGTAAAGCTGGACGACAGATACTCAGCTAGGTGGTATGAAAGAACTGACTGAGTGGTAGCGGTTCCCTTGTGATGATAGACAAGGCACAGCTCATCGCCTTATTCCGCGCACCCATATGCATGATGCAAAGATTCGTTACGCATTAGTTGACCAAGCAGTAAGATAGCTAGCATTGCATTTGTCTTGATTGCTTTCTGTTTATGGGTAGCCTAGTGGAAAACAAAGGGTAGTTTACCTAAAGTAAAACGAAATCACCTGTCAAAATCATGCTCTCAGAAGTCGTTATCAAAAAACCAGCATGATTAATTTGGAATGCTGTGTGTTCTACAGCATAACTTGACACGTCTAAGGATGCAAGACGTTAAGGAACCCGCATGTTGTAATGTTAATAAAGCTATAAGCTATTATTCATCTAGATCACTATGAATGAATAGGATGGGATTGCGTGGAAAGCTGATCAAAGGAATCCGAAAGGAAAGGGTAAAATGAATACGGAAAGGAGGGCAAGTCAAGCGACTGATACAGAGAGCCGCTATTGGTGTGAGATGCCAACCCAGGTGTTTCGTGTGACAACGATGCTGAAGCTTGTGCAATTCGAGCCAAGTGCGAGTGATTAGACTGACAAAGTCTCACTGTCAGCACACTGCTTCCTTTTGTTTCGTCTGGATGAAGATGGTGCAACCACAACGTCTACTTGTTCGCCTTTGTCAAAACCTAAGTAATGCAACGACTGAAACCCGAAATTGTGTATTCATTGCACGCAATCAAACCTACGCGAATGGTTAGCAAGCCATTTCATATGCAGTCGTCGCCCTGGCCAACACTTGTATTATTCGCCATGTTACTAACTCTTGTGTAAATGCATAACAATGCCATTTTCAGTTTTAGATTTCCAAAGGGGTTTGCATTCAGAATTACGTCCGGGGTGAGTGTCCTCCTTACACCACCACCCCATACCGTTCTACTGAGTATAATCTCAGTGGCGCAGAAGCAACCGAATCTCGAAACGAAGTGTAGAGAAGCTCTGGTTAGCATTTCCTAGCTGGATGCAGTCCAAATGAGTCCTGCTAGAACAACCTTTAGGTTTGCGTAGGGTTATAGATATGTGTGAAAAATTTTTTGAAGCATGAAGTGTAAGAAAAAGGAAGATCGCTTAGTCATAGTTTATTTAATTAAATGACAGGATACGAGGTGAAGTTGGCATTGCACTTCGTTCAGCTGACCCTTCAAAGCTCGTGTATCTTCTTATCTCAATCGTGACCAACTGGTTGAGGGAGTCAGTTTTAACGTAACGGGGCTTCTAGACTGCGGTGTGTGGCGTAAGTCTGTGTTTCCTGCATATATATGCGCATTTAATGTCATTTCCTCCTAACTTCAAATCTGAAGTTTTGCGAACAATGTTGATCAAATAAAGGTACAGCATCTATTTTAACCTCGCCAAACTTGAAGTAAAGCACAAGCTTAGTAGGTTTTCTCTGCTAGCTGCGATTTCACTAAACGAGTTCATTTGGTACGCCTAACTAAGTGTAGTCCACAATCCGAGCCTGTTTTGGTTGTCAGTCTCGAACAATGGTCCTTAGGTGACTCTTTGTCATCGACACCAACATTTGTCAGTGGCATCCAAAGCGTTTGACGAAGTGTCTGCTCTTCATTTTTATGTATAGAAGAAATGAGGTGGCACACCAGGGTTCTGCGTCGGTGTTTGGGATGACGATTAGTTTCAGACCATCAAGGCACATTGATCTTCTCCGCTGCAATCCCTACGACTCGTATTGTGGTTTTCAATATTGCTTAATTTTCCTTTGATCAGGTTGCTGCATCGTGTTGTTTGTGATGGCTACGGATTTCACACTTCACCAGTGATGTCCATTCTGATTGCACCATTCTCCGTGTTTCGTGCACTTGCTTGCGCATTTGATGTCACTCTCTTCTAAACTTGAGACTAAAGTCATGCGCGCACTTTTGGTTTTAACAAAGTTACGCCATTGATTTTAACCTCACTAAGCTTAAAGACAAATATGTTGCCCATTTCTGCTCATTTTACTGGCCATACTTTTGTCTAAACGAGCTCATTTGGTCCGCATCATGGCATCGACACTGGTTGCCGACTAGACTGCGCACGCCGCGTAAGCCACAAATTCTCGATTGCAATTCCTTTCAGATTCTGTGGTTTGTTCAGTACTTTCGCTGCAATGCCTTGTGACGTGTCTGTACTAGTTTTGCCCTTCTAGCAGTCTGCCGCTGCTTCTGTAGATAATTTCTTGAGTTTGTAAAAGTCAAGCTTACTGAAGTTGATGCGTTGAGCTTGTAATTCCTTTCTTATTCGGTGACGAGATGCCTGATTTCCCCACGCTGGAATTTTTAGCTCAGGAAGAATGAAAGCGATGGTTATATGCATAATTGCCAAAGACTCAGTAGTCGATTGCACTAAGTGACGGCAAGCTAAAGTGCGTTGGGGTTAAAAGTGGAAGTGATTTGAGAGTTCGCTGATAATATTTTTGCCATTCAAAGATGGTTGGTGGAAGGGGTCAGCCGTGCGAGGCCCACTGAACAAAAGTGTCCTACGACTTCTCTCCTGTTGCTTTCGGTGCTCACTCCTGCTGCTATTTTCGAAGTCCCTGCACTTTACTCTATTGTCGTACATTGCCGAAAACAAATATGTCGACACACTTGGAACGTGGTTCTTGTGATACCATAATTAATTACACGTTGTCAAAAAATAGTCACACTAGTGTAAAGTGGGTGATCAAGTGATGGGGAATAATTGGTACGAAGTAACAAGTGAAATGGCCTTTAAATGTTCTTTGGGCCTAAAGCATCACAATTCGGTTCACGTGCGTGGAAGAACTCATTGCTCACTCTATTGGTCCCTCTGAGGGCCTCTGAAGCGCATGCTTTGTGCGAGCAGTGGATAAACCAGAATGCTGCCTAGTCATGTAATGGGTTTGGTCGTGTCTCGTCTGGCATCTGACATGTTCGATAAGAAGTAAGAGCGCAATCAAAGAAACTTGTTGATGAGCTAATAATATGCATTTTTGGTAGAGGTAGCAACGTTCGCTGTTCCTAAGTTACTTATCAAAGCAATTGTCGACGTTTTGTGTGGCTTTCGGCTGGCTGCGAAATCCGAACCTTCCTCATCGTTCTACAAGATTGACTGGTGCTCCAACATCCAGCATGTTTTATTTTGTCGCTGTAGTTTTTTCAAGATGGTTTATTTGTGATGCACGCAACTCCTTTTGAACTGCAACTTTGATGCATCAAAGGCTGTTCGCTTACTTTATGGGACTTAGCTAATCGGTCAGAAGCGATGCTTAATTCTGCAACCAGCTATTTATTATTTGGTCTGCAGAAATGCGGACCAAATAATCACACGAGTGGCATCTGGTGGTATGTACTCGCAGACACCAAGACACATTTTTCCTGCCTCAACCCTTGTTGCAAACCTCTCAAAATCAAAATTGAATTGTGAGCCTGTCGCCTTATATTGGTTGGCATGCACGTTGAATTTACGTCGAAGGCTGTGATTGTGGACTTTAAAATTTGGGAACGCTGACTTAGCATTCCATTGACCAACTTTACGCTCCTTAAACGTTGTTCAAATGAGGGAGCATCAACTTGAGATAGGTGAGTGTTGCGAGTTATGATCTGCAGTCGCAATCATGACCCAATTTCAAATCGAGGCCAAAACTAACCTATAATCGTGTACGTCAGTGAGATGTAAGGAGTGGCGCATAACTTACTGAATCTTTGATATTATTACCCTTACTTTTACACTGTTTTGGTTACGATGTGTCTAACATCAACTGATTAGCAAAATATGGCCAAATCGTGCTAGCCACACATATCTATAACCCTACGCAAACCTAAAGGTTGTTCTAGCAGGACTCATTTGGACTGCATCCAGCTAGGAAATGCTAACCAGAGCTTCTCTACACTTCGTTTCGAGATTCGGTTGCTTCTGCGCCACTGAGATTATACTCAGTAGAACGGTATGGGGTGGTGGTGTAAGGAGGACACTCACCCCGGACGTAATTCTGAATGCAAACCCCTTTGGAAATCTAAAACTGAAAATGGCATTGTTATGCATTTACACAAGAGTTAGTAACATGGCGAATAATACAAGTGTTGGCCAGGGCGACGACTGCATATGAAATGGCTTGCTAACCATTCGCGTAGGTTTGATTGCGTGCAATGAATACACAATTTCGGGTTTCAGTCGTTGCATTACTTAGGTTTTGACAAAGGCGAACAAGTAGACGTTGTGGTTGCACCATCTTCATCCAGACGAAACAAAAGGAAGCAGTGTGCTGACAGTGAGACTTTGTCAGTCTAATCACTCGCACTTGGCTCGAATTGCACAAGCTTCAGCATCGTTGTCACACGAAACACCTGGGTTGGCATCTCACACCAATAGCGGCTCTCTGTATCAGTCGCTTGACTTGCCCTCCTTTCCGTATTCATTTTACCCTTTCCTTTCGGATTCCTTTGATCAGCTTTCCACGCAATCCCATCCTATTCATTCATAGTGATCTAGATGAATAATAGCTTATAGCTTTATTAACATTACAACATGCGGGTTCCTTAACGTCTTGCATCCTTAGACGTGTCAAGTTATGCTGTAGAACACACAGCATTCCAAATTAATCATGCTGGTTTTTTGATAACGACTTCTGAGAGCATGATTTTGACAGGTGATTTCGTTTTACTTTAGGTAAACTACCCTTTGTTTTCCACTAGGCTACCCATAAACAGAAAGCAATCAAGACAAATGCAATGCTAGCTATCTTACTGCTTGGTCAACTAATGCGTAACGAATCTTTGCATCATGCATATGGGTGCGCGGAATAAGGCGATGAGCTGTGCCTTGTCTATCATCACAAGGGAACCGCTACCACTCAGTCAGTTCTTTCATACCACCTAGCTGAGTATCTGTCGTCCAGCTTTACTTCATTGGTCGGCAGGTCGGAGTGAATACTGATCGCAGTAGTCAGGCAAATAGCTGGTAACAAATAATTAGAAGCGACACACGTCCCCACTTCGTTTCTTATCACCATTACTGCTTTGTGACTAAGCTCGAGTCAGGTATTGCGTGATACTTCAGCACTAACATTCGCTTCGCCATCTCCCAAGATGCCTTTCAATTGTCGGAGTTGAAATAGAGCCCGCAATCCTTCCCAGTGCTACCTTAAGCGCTGTCCATTGAAAACTCTGAGCATTATTGCATAGAATTGCGGTTTCACCAAGGGTGGTAACAGTGTTCATGCCATAGTATGTTGCTATGACGTACGCGTGCAGCTGCTTGAAATGTCCACAGGATCAGATATTAATGTAAAATAACTCACATCAAGATTAGCTGCATTAATTTGGTTTATTTAAAAGAGACAGCCAATTAGGATCAGATCGGGCTAGTAACAGCAAGGTGCGTTAATGTTCACCTATTTTTAAAAGCGAAGCAAGAGCACATACCTTGTAACTTGTATTAGTTTAGCTAACGCCTAGAAGCATTTTAATATTTCGTTGCATTATGCTCATAAAAGACATTTTAAAATCTGGCATGCTTCCTATTAGTGATGAGTAAATCAACACAACATCATTACAAATTGCAAGACTGGTAGCCAGGACTTGCACGCATCCTTCCATAAAGATCTGCGTAGCACCTGCGAACCTTAGTTGGTAGTTAAGCCTTGCTGATTGGCCGGTTATGAGACGCTGATGATCATCTGATGCATAAAAAGGCTTCATTTGGACAGTTCATATCAGATTTGCATTGCGATGTATCAGGTGGGTTCGATTAACTCTGCGTCCGTTAACTAACTTTACGAAGCGCCTTTCGCATCGACGTCATCCCGAAAGTTGCCGAATTTTACCATGAATTTTTCTGTTTTAGGAGAAGTCAACAGATGAGCGACCAAATCAAGACATTTGCACTCAAACCCTTAGTATCCACCACAGCATTAAGGACATAAAGTGGGTGGACGTACACCTCTGCTGGGCGCTATTCTTCACAGACGCGGAGGGGCACTCCCATTGTTTTGATCATGCAAGAGAGTATTACGATAACGTGGAGAAGATCTTCCGTGATCTCAAGTCGGAAGTGTTTCCCGCTAATGCACAAGTTCCGATTAGCTGTCTGATCACCACGCCATGTCATTGCACAAGACTGTCGTCATGCCGGATGAGACGCTACAAATACGACTTGCCAGTACTGCATTCTGCTTCCTCCACTCGTCTCGTCCTGGACGTGTCTAAGGATGTTCCCGACTTTTCAAGCAATTGGAATCCATTCTTGAGAAAAGCAGGTGGCACCGTACTGGACATGCGAGAGTGGTCTGAAGAAGGTGGAGAAGGAAGAGGGAGGATGCGGCTGAGCGATTACAACTGTGTCATTTTATATCTTGATTATCCAGATTTTGAGCATCGGGATCGTGGACACCTGAGTGCCATAGCCGATGTCTTCACGCCAAAGCAAACACTTGTTGTGACAGGCTCGATGTGGCAAACTTTAGATCTCCATCCAAACTTGGACTGCATGCAAAAGATGTATGAGGCAGTGGGTGGTATCCGCTTTGCTCCGTTTTCCAACTTACCTGATGGTTGTCGGATTTGGTGCAACCGGCGGCAAAACAATTCGGCTATCAATTTTGTGGAGATGGTACAGTGGGCTTGTCTTTATGTCATATGGAAAAGAACTATAGCTTTATGCACTCCAGCATGTATATAATTAGTTGGTCTATGACGGCATTCGATAAAGTGCTTAAAGCTTCCGAAATAAATGCATACAACTATGCCTGAAATGACCTACACTTTTATAACTGCAGTGGGTGGGTTTGAAACAAAGTAAAAGGGATTTGGAACTATCGAGCCGTAGGTAATTTACTGGTTTGGTGCCATTTTTTTGTGAAGGCATTTTCGTAGATTAGAATGGTACTTTATTTCCTAGTGTTTAACCTCTACGCATGGGGATGAGAATTTTCTAAGTATCAGTAATTTTGAGATGCAAATTTGATACATCGAAGGCTGTTTGCTTGCATTACCTGATTTAACTAGTCAATCACAATTGGTGTTTGGTACCACGACTAGATGTTTCTTACTTCGTCGGCTTTCCTACGGACCGCCTCATCACACGCGTGGCATCTGGTGGCGTGTACTCGTAGACACCGAGACGCATTTTCCTGCCTTTACCTTTGTTGCTGACCTCTCAACATCGAATTTGAATTGTAAATGCATTCGCCACTTCACACTGTTCAGAATACACGTTGATTTTACGTTGAAGACTACGGAATGTGGATTTTAGGATTAAACAGCTTTGATTTTGCATTTCAGTGACCAACTTTACGCTCCCTAAATGCTGTTCAAGTGATAGAGCATCAAATGGAGATTGGTGAGCGTTACGAGCTACGATCCGTATTTGTAATCATAAGAAGATTTCAAATCAAGGCCAAAGCTGACCGCAAATCGCGTGAGTTCATTGAGATGCGAAAGGTGGCGCACGGTCCAGTAATCCTTGATATTAAACCTCTGGTTTTTGTACACTTTTGGGTAATCTGTGTTGATTAACAAAATATAGCTGAATCACGTTAGCTGCCTGTGCTTCGCACTTCCCTCGAAAATTACTGAGGACATGGGTGAGGCAGGTTTAACTACCATGAGATTAACCTTTCAAATGCTAACCAGAATGGCGCATTCATAGCAGGAGCCTGATAAGCCTGCGAGAGTGAGCATACCAGTTTCTCTTTCGCTCTTGGCAAGCATGTTGCATTGCTAAAGAATTCTTCCATTTGCCTGGGCCATGAATAAATCTATATGCTAAAATTTGCTATTACATCAGCGCAGATGACCTAACTGCTGTGTTGGTAACATTGGCATACAACGACCGTAACCTTGTTGGCGTGATACCACAACCGTGTTGCACAGAAGAGGGCAACTGCTGTTGATCATCAGACCAGCAAGACCTCAATGATGGTGGATTACTGAACTAATGCTGACCTTCTAGAAACAATTCTTAGCTTAGAATTGTAAAATGAATACCAGTGAAAACGAGAGGAGATCGTGATCAATCCACGCCAACCGCAAGTGTGTGACTGTTGTGTCTGTGCCATCAATATCTTCCGACAGTCTTGGGACAAGTTGTTCTCTGCTACTTCTAAATGTGCAGAATTAAATTGTTGAGCTTGATGAATTATGCTTTAGCGAAGTGGCGTACTTATCCCTCATTTCAATGGGGAAGCAGTTAGCAGGTCGACACCGATGCGTCTCGTCACAACGAGTACGCGCTTACATGCGAGTTGCCACTCGTGGAGCGCACTCGCCTTCAAGTGGAGCTGCTTGTTCAGGCTTAGATTTAAAACTTTGCTTTTCAAAACGCAAACTTATCATTGTCACCTTTTTGTAACGCTGTTAGTATTTTGGTGTTTTGCCGCCTAGCAAAATATTTTTGTCTGTTTAAATCGCGCTTACCTGACGTTGGCTTCAAGGTGGAACTCGACCCGCTTGTAAGTAAATTACCGTGAAGTAAACTTTGGAAGCAAAAGTGGACATACAAGGTTGGTAGGAATTAAAGCACTCAATTGATAAGTTCCTCATCTGATTGTACATATAATATGTCCTGCAGTCATAGCGTAGTTTATCAGCGGCTGCGATTTGAGCTACGGCATAACACAATGAATTGTAATCTTAAGAGGATTTCGCAAGTTGTTAAAGGAATAGCACATTGGCAAAGTAAGCATGGACTAGTCTGTCTGAAAGCGTCCGCAAACGCACCAGCGTCTTCTTCAACAAGGTGGTGAAAAATTTATCAATAACTTCCGAAGTGCAGTGCCTACACGGAGCGCTTTGTGCTTTACTCGTCAGTTTTAGCATTGAAACAACACTTTAGTGCAACCGTCAACGATCATACGTATGTGAGGTGTGAGTAAAAGAATCAATTGTATTCCTTCTCTAGTGATTGTAAGGTAGGAGGACGATTCGGGTTGGGTCACACGTCGGACTGCGCGGCGGTCGGTATGCGGGATGGCTTGCATAAAATTGCTACAAATACTTGCAGTTACAATTAACAAAACCAGTCCTAGTGGAATTCTTCTTCATTGAATAAACACATGGTTACTGTCGTTTGCATCACTATGGGCAGTCTTGCGGTTTTATACATGCTGCAGGTCAATTCGCCACCCTTCCCATACCAAGCGGTTCTACAACCGCAACTCGTCCAAATGATTAAAAGGCAGCATAGAGCAACGTTGCATTCAATCAAATGGTAAGGGGATAAGGCACTGGTTGAGAGTAATTAGGCTTGTCTGTTGCGCCAAGCGTATCCACCGCGAGTTGTCTTAATGTGGCGGGTAACAGGAAGTAGAGAGAAGAAGGAAGTGAGGGAGGATGGAATATCAATGAGAAATCATCCATCGCCAATTAGGAATGGTGATGTAGACATTCACCGAATCCTCCACGCCAAGCGCGTTGCATATTCTGGGTGTCGATTCAGGTGGGATGCCTGTGATTTTGCATTGTTCCTGGTGGAGACGACAAAGGAAGTAGTTAATGAGCGTTGGTAAAGATGAAGTAAGGAGAAATAAATAGGGACTACCAAAACTACTGTTTAGGAAAAGTATAATCATGGGATGATTGGATAACAGAGATGACGAGGTTTCAAAGCAGAAAAGAATTATCGCAGATTGCGCGTTGAGAATCGAGGTCGAACGTTTGCGCTCGCTACACGCAACTGAAATCACAGATCCTGGGTCGAACATGGACTTTCACTCGGGTTTGGTCATGGACAAGGCCTCCAATGCTTCGCCCTGCTGAATGTCTGCAATCCATTTCTGGCAGTGTTTTCAATCAAGATAGCCGCACTTTAAATAAATTATAGCATTTCAGGTGTTATGAATGACTATGTTAGATGTGACCCTTGGCGCCGCAACCTTATCCTAAATTTTGCAGGAAGGTGTTGGCTTTACCTGCCAAAAAATCGATGATGCGACAGCCCCTTTGCCATCAAGGGGAGACGTCTACGTTGTTTTAATGCTACCACCAGAGTTGCAGCCAAGGCTATGTCATCAGTGCAAGGGAAAGACTCTGAGAGCTATACCTATCAATAATAATATGATGTGCACCAAATGGATCTAACAGCCACTCAAATGTATACTATGCACTCTTCAGGAGGAAGCCTATCACTTGGTGGCAGAGGGGACTTGTTATGAGGTTGTAAAACCATCGAATTCACCATGCGTCGTTTTAATCATTCACAGTAGAGGACATGTGGATGACAAGAGTTGCTAATCGACTACGGAGGCCTTAAATCTATAGCTAAGAAGGACTGGCTTAATTTCTCTTACGCAACTCATTAGTCACGCTACCTACACATTCCAGTGACCATCAGCTCTAGACGCAAAATCAGTGTAACGGTAAATAGGATAGCAAAAGTGGGCAAAAAACGACTGGTTTTATTATTGTCAAAAACCATGGGAAGTTTCGTTGATGCCTCTGGGAATTTGTGACGCAGCAGCTGCATTTGCCGCTCTATGCGAATCGCATCAAGTAAGCTGCTACCAATAGAGGTGCAGTGAAAGAGTGTGGCGGAAATGTGTAATAATAGGAGCCTGACGATCGTTAAACGGGAATTAAATCAACTTTGGGTGGGCATAGATATGGCAATTCGTCACTACTTCTGAGAACATAGGCAAAGTGTTTTCTAACATCTATGCTTTAGTTAGTGGCCAAACGTCATAAATAGGGCCCAGAGATAATAACAAAAGACGCGAGACGCTTCAGTTTAGTACGGCCACCGAACTCGCCAACGCTGGCCATGCATAACTCCACGTAGTGGTCTTGTCGCTACTTCCGAATGTTAAATTTTGATTGAATGTGTAGGACCATAGAGATTACCCACACATGTAGAACACCTGATCACTGGTATGATAATGCGCAGGCAAAAAGAAGTATTAGCGCAAATAAATTCATTAACAACAGACCTCACATGACCTCACACCATTAAATTTATGGTGCCATTCCAATGATAAGCAGAAAATTTTAAAACTGTTAAAGCCATCATGTCTAAAAACGCTGAAGTATGCAAAGATCTGCTTTAACAACTAAAATACCTCACTAGTTTACCTGCGAAGAGTAGTGCTGCCTTTTGTGTTCATTTTGATAATCGGCAGCAGGCACAATGGCGCCCATTAAATCTCTAACTTTAGTTCATCTCCACTGAATTACACGACTGGTGTTAACATCACTCCTCAGCCAACCACGTTAGTCGGCGTACCACTCTGGACAAAACTGCCACTTCTGAATGGCCTGTAATGTGACGCGCAACAGCCGTGCTCCTAGGCGTCTAGTGCTTCGGCGCTCGAGCATGGTAATCCGTAGTGTCACAGCAACCAGCCCATTGGCAAATGAATAGCTTTCGTTGTAGCATCTTTGCATTGGAAACTCCCTAAAGGAAAGAAAATGGTTTCCACTGTCTCCTTTCCTTGCCTTCTACTTGAATTTGGACACGAATTGACAAATAGATCGGAGTTGCTTAAATACCCTTTGAATTACTTCTGAATTCGTTTGGGTATCTCAATGTGCTAAGACTTCGACCCAGATAAGGAGAACTAGGTAATGGAATTTAGACTGAACGTGTGGTATTGCTGTCAGCCGAAACCATGAAAAATGTGGGTTTGTTTTGACAATCCTCTCATCGGTCCTGTTCACCATCTTCTTGCGCAAGTCAGCAAAAGTGCGAGTCACTGATGTATGCTACACCAACACTTCAGCATCTTGACGATAATGCTCCCGGTCAAATGAGGGGACACGCACAACTGGATATGGTTAAGGCCTATTCGACACATAGTGTGTCAGCATTGAAGCAATTAAGGCTGCAAAGCCGAGGCTGATTTGAACGCACTGCAAAAGCAAAGCTAAAAAGAACATTCAGCCAGATGCAATAAAAATATTGATCAATTCAAAAGTGCGGAACTAATACACAACCTGAAAACACATTTGAATGATAATGTTGAGGATGGAATCGTACCCACCCATTAGCTTTACTAAAACTAGCAAGCAAAACACTGAGAATCCACTAAAATAAACGCTGAATGTATACTGGACCCGGCGTCTGGTTGTGCCATCAGCGCCGAAATACAACCTGCAGAGAAACAGGTGGTCCCGCATTTAACTATGAAGGCTTGCCATCCAGCAGCCGCTCTACGACCGCCACACCACGGGTTGGATTCAGGTAACTGCCGTCAGACCAATGAACTTACCTCATCTTTGTTCGCTCATATACTTCCTAAGTAATGTGTCTGTGGCACGAGCCAGCATTACCTATAGCCTTTGCCTATTAAATGTCACGTGTCAAATGCATATGACGCAATGAAGTGACAACAGGCGCTGAATTTCAAAATCGACCAGGAATATTACTAGAAGGGAAAGACATCACCTTAACTTTGCTAATTATATTAATTGCCTAGAAGCAAATATGGATGCAAACAATGGTCTGTTTTGCAGCTTGAAGATACACAATGGACAATCAGTTGCTGCAGGTCGGCGTCCCCAAAGCTCTTTAGTTACCTAGACCCACAACCAGCCTGTCTCCTCTGTCAAGCTATAATCGACTTGCTAAAATCCTTCTTGTGAACTTCTCTGTGTTGTGGAATAGACGTGAGGTTAGACGGTCAGTAAAATCCCGGCCACGTATACACAAGCCCAACTCGAAGCAGTCGGTAGGTAAGTATGGCAGATTTTATGTAGATCGCAGTTACTTCCCCTTAACATCACCATCTGCTGTCGGCAACGCAAAGGGCATAAGGAGGTTCCACTCATCACTTACCTTCTCAGGCAAGCCTCCTTCCTCAACGGCGCTTTTAACAGTACACTTCTTTATCGATATCTCTTTGGCAAAATATCAGCAGCGTTCTACAAGGCGGATTTAAATCCATGATCAGTCCTCCTCAATCATCTCTCTTGGCTATACTATGGGTAGGAACGCATGCAAATTGCGTCCATATATACATTACTAAGCAAGGAATGCAGTTTGATGAAACTAAATTTAAATTAAAGCAATTAAAACGATAAAGTGCGCGGAACACCCCGCAATGTAAAATTGAAACCACCTAACCAAGGGGCTAGTTGTTTCTGTCAAACAGCGTTCAGACATCGAGTTGAAATGAGATCGGTGATTACGGTTGTTTACGGGAAAACTTATGCTCCAAGAATATAACTAAGCTACATTTAATTTATATTTGACAACCAGACACTTCAGCTGCATCCCCTTGTCCAACCAGACATGTTAGGTTTGTGGTCCTACTGAAAGAAATAAGTAGAAGAGGTCGGAGGGGAGCCGGAAACCGCCAAATTGATTTGACTGCATAACAGATTTTAAAGACGGTTCACCATTGCGTTCGCTTGTCATTTTGCGACCCACATCGTCCTTACAAAATTTATAAGAATGAGGCACATGCTTTGGACGCAAACAAGGCGGAGTAGGTGCCAGTAAGTTATTTCATTTTAACGTAGGGTGGAAGTATTGTGTCAAAAATGACCTCTTTAATTTCTTGCCAGAGTTCCTCCAATGATAGTCAACATTCTATTTGTGCAGCCCAGCACGACTTAATAGTACAGTAAGCTTTCGCCTCACAGGCGCAGCCGTGGTTTTGCGCTGAAGGGAGGCATTTTATCCTCGCAAAGGAATTTATACACTTCATTAAGCCTACGATCTAAGGTGGTATGAGATTTATAACCTCCAATGAATACAACAGGGAAATGAATTTATTGAACAAATGCAAGTCAAAACTTGAACCATTGCCAAACACTTCAAGATTCGCTAAATGAACCGACCCTGTACGGCGTGTCTCCATATGCTATAAGCTCAAGCATAAGAACCCAAAGGACAGTACATCGACGTTACCATTTAGCTGGTAGCCGTCCGTCATTGCCTCTGATGCCAACCAACGAAAGAGGTAGCGCCTGGGAGGTGATGAAGGCAACGAATGAGTGAGATTCAATTTACATTAAAACTACCAGTGTAAACAGAATTGGATTGCTGAAATTGTTTGTAGTTAAAATTGCAAAGTCTGGCATGATTATAGCATCTTACCGCAGTAACTTGCTAAACCCACCATTCGGTAGCCTAGATTCTGCCAATTTAAAATGATAAAGAGAGAGAAGGAAGAGTCACGACAAATGTTGGTAAGAAGCCAGGCGTCATCTCGCTCCTGTGATTGTTTGATCGGTCACCCGCATAATCCCTGGCCAAAAAGTGGAAACTGTGGGTCCAGTTCTACCTACTCTGCTTAACTACACGGGTTCCAGCTCTTCACTATTCCTAACATCAATCAATTTAAAATGTTAGCTGTTGGTGCTATATTGAGACCCACTTAGCACCCACCCGAACGCAAGCCACCTTATCCGCAAGAAGAATCAAACTGTCTGGATGGAGGTCTGACTACAGGAACAGCAAACGCCGACGGGTGGGAAATTAATGAATGCAACAAGTTCTAATGCGGAGCCACGCATTCATGACGTGGTTTATTATTGCATCATTCGCAACATGGCCATCGTTGTTTTCGCGGTGAATATAAGCGGTATGCAGCCATACTAACCACGTAGGCTTTATCGTCTTAATGCCAACGAACGAACCCATGGGAGTTGCTGGTCAGTCGGGAGGTTAGCTGTTTAGATAGATGGTTCGGCTGATCAGTCATTTAACAATCTGGCCGACAGCTAATTAAATCCTGGCTAGCTAGCCATCGAATGCGACTGCGACTGTGACCGCAGATGAATCAGGTATTGTCAACGTGTCACACCTTACTGGTGATTTAACTTGGAGAATATGGCGGCGCAATGAAGTGGTCAACCATCGCACTCTTGACTCTCACTTGAACAACCAATGCCTATGCTCTCCTGATGACGCAATACTGTGGTAGCAACATGGCAAGAAAGCTCCAAGGTAATTGCGAATGGAGCATACAAAACTTATGTGGGCAGTTGAGCCATGAGTATGTAAAAACATTGGACGTCTCATGCAAACGAAACTAACAAACCCACTTTTGCAGGCTTACTGGGTTTCTAATAAGAATGCGGCACATTGTTCAGCATTAAAAGACCAAATTCATGGTAATTGAGCCTTTTGCATCTCACTGACACACACGATTTGAGGTTAGCTATGGCCTCGATCTGAAATCTGCTTATTATTGCCACTGCAGATCATAACTCGCAACATTCACTGCCTCACGTTGACACCTTCTCAGTTAAGTAACATTTAGAGAATTTAAAGTTAGTCACTGAAATGAAAAATCAACGTTTTCAAATTTTAGCATCCACGTTTTTAGTCTTCGACGTGAACTTAGCGTGCATGCAGACCTTTGCAAATAGAGAGTAAGTTCAAAATTCGAAACCGATGTTGGGAGGCTGGCCGCAAAAGTAGAGCTAGAACAAATGTGTCTCGGTGTCTGAGAGCACGCGCAATTAGATGCCACTTGTGCAAATTTGCGATCCACATGGGAGCGGTCCAAGTCAGGATACCTAGTCGCAAATTCAAGCATCCTTTCTGACCGACTAGCATTAAGGTTACATTCCAAAATTAGTAGTGCTCAAAAATTCCGATTCTAACACGCCGAGCTGGTCCATTATCTGCGGCTCGACAGTTTTAAATCTCTTCTATTTTGTTTCTAATCCGTCCAACGCATTGCTAAAATGTGTAGGCCTTTTCAAGTATTAATGCTTGCTATTAATTTTGAAGGCTTTTAGGCACTTGTACAATTAATGCCACAGACCAACTAATCATAAAGGTGCTTGAAGTTGTAAAGTTTCCCTTCTTCTCCATATGACATAGAAACAGGCCCACTGCACCATCTCTACTAAATTGATCGTCCAATTGTTTTGCCACCTGTTGCACCAAATGCGACAACTATCAAATAACTTGGAAAAAGGGCCAAAGCAGATACCACCTAGGACCTCATACATCATTCGCATGCAGTCCAGGTTCGGGTGGAGATCCAAAGTTTGCCACACTGAGCCTGTCACTATAAGAGCTTGCTCTGACGTGAAGACATCGGCAACGGCATTCAGGTGTCCACAATTCCGATGTTCGAAATCCGGATAATCAAGATACAAAATGACACAGTCGTAACTTCCCAGCTGCATCCTTTCTCTTTCTTCTCCACCTTTGTCAGACCATTCACTCATGTCAAGTACGGTGCCACCTGCTGTCCTCAAGAATGGGTTTCACTGGTTAGGAAAGTTCGGAACATCAGTAGACACGCCCAGAAAGAGACGAGTAGAGGAAGCAGAATGCAGTACCGGCAAGTCGCATTTGTAGCGTTTCATCCCGTGTGGTGACATTCTTGCGCAACGACATGGCGTGGTGATCAAACAGCTAATCGGGGCTTTTGCATCAGCAGGAAACTCTTCCGACGGGAGGACACAAAAGAACTCCTCTACGGTATCGTGATGCTGTCTTGCACGATCAAAGAAATGAGAGTGCTTCTCCGCGTTCGTAAAGAAAAGCATCCAGCAGAGGTGTACGTCTATCCATTTTATGTCCTTAATGCTGTGGTGGATACTAAGAGTTTGGATAGAAAGGAGTTGATCTAGTCCTTCATTTGTTGATTCCTCCTAAAACAGAACTCCTAATAGTAAATTTCAGCAACTTCTGAGGAAGACATGGATGCGGAAGGGATTTAGTAAAGCCACGCAACGTAAACAGAATTAATCGAACTAACCTGAAACATTGCCACACTAAATCCGATGTGACTTATTCACAAGTGGTCGACGACAGTTCTAATCACTTCTTACATCCAGCCAATCACCAAAGCCCACCGATCAACATGGAGTCCTAGCTTCTGCTCAGATCTGTTTGGAAGGATGTGTGCAAGTCCTGGCTGCGCGCTCTTCTCATTTATAATGGTATTGTGTTGATTTACTCATCACCGATGGGAAGCATGTCATATTTTAAAATGTCGTTTTTGAGCATAATAACTTAGGCTAAAAAGATACCTTGTGATGTGATTAGCTAATCAATGCGAAAGGGTGGTGTTGATGCAACATAGGACGTGGGTGACTATAATTATGGACGGGTATGCATGCACACCTTTGGGATATTGGCTAAACTAATGCAGACTGCAATGTATATATATATATATATATCTATATGTATGGTTACGTAAGACAAATCAGGACCATTGTTCTCAGCTATAGATTTCTGGCCCCTATAATCTACACAAAACCAATTTTCTCCCAATTTTTCTTTTTAAAGCAACTGGTAAGGCGCATGGAGCATGCGCGTTACAGTGAGCAAGAAACGAGTCGGCGTCAAAGTAAGGGTCGCACAAATGGTTTCAAGTTTTACACAAATCGGAGAAATTGGTTGAAGCAAACAATGTAAAGGAAAATAGGCACGTCTTTGCTTTAAGAGCTGACAGCTCTCATCCCTCGACCCTCAACTGCTCGAATTGAAAATGTCAGTTGACTCGAATGAGGAAAAGTTCGGAGTTTTCTGCAGTCATCTGCTGTCGCTACAAGCAGCATCACCCGCATTTAAGATACGCTGGCTTGTTTTATTCCATGATTGAAATAAAAGCGTGTTTGCTGCAGACTATAGCTGATTAAAAACTCAAGATGGCCGATCAAATAGCCAGTCCGTCACTGATAATTGCGAATATCAGTGCATGTTACTCGATTTAGCGTCATTCACCATCAGCAACAGCAACGGAAGCGGTCCAAGCTGACTTCCCTTCAGACGATCAACGTAGACGACGAAACAATGCTGCGTTGACAGCGAAAAGGGCATATGCAGCAAATGGACACCCTAAGAGAGGAAGGATAGATCAGTTGATAAGACGTCTGCATTAATCATACGAACCTTTGGAGAAAGGCCCTGCCTCGTGTTGGGCGAACTTTGCCGTCTAGCATTAGTGAAGCTAATGCGATCTAGTTGGCATCCTGTGCTCAGGATGGCAGTTTACTTAGTGTTATTTTTACACGATTGCAGGCGGTATGCAGTTTTCTTGTTAAGCGATCTATCTTTAGCGAGATTGCACCAAGTGCGTCGCATGAAGGGTGCATTCTTGTTGAGACTAGTGGTTGCGGCCACACAAAGTCTCAAACTGTTAATTTGTAAAGCTGTGAAAGGGTCACTCTTCATAATACTTTTCGCCACTTTCAGCATTTTATTGAGATTTATGCATACTCATGAAAGTAAAAGGAAGCAAAATACCTCAATTATAAAATGCACGACTTCTGTGCAATTAAATTCGGAGGGAACTGGAAGGCACTAACAACATTGATTTGAGTAGCAGATATCAAAGCGTGAATTGGCATCGTGGGAACGGTGAGATCTTTACACTTGTAATGATTATGCTGAGGTGAGTTTCAAACCAGAGCTATAACTTAGGATGCTTGTGCAGCTGCCAACTGTAACGGAAGGTGAGCCGCGTCTGCGTTTTATAGCGAAATCCACCCTACTCGTTACCTTCACTTACGTGGGGCTATAATCCTTAGATTCCGTCAGCATATAAGCATTTAAAAAAAAATAAATCACTTTGTAAAAGGCTTGCTGATTTTTTCAAACATTTTAAAAATGATTATTTTATGCGACGGATGGTATATCCTAGGGACGACGTTATAGTTTGACTTAGCATATAATAGAAGAGACTTTTAATGAATTAATTATTGAAGCATGTCTCTAATTAAGCGATACATCTTCCTGCACATAAATCCAAATGACACGCATTTTGACTTTTCGTGCAAAAAACGGCATTGCTTTGCTTCCAATGCCGCTCTTTGATAAGAATATTAACGTGGATTTTTCTTTTTGCCGCATTTTGGTTAATAAAAGCAACAAGTCGAAAATCTTGCACAGTGACATTGCATTCTATGTTTCAAATGCCAGTGAGCCAATGGTGATTTCAATCAGGATCGTAAGAGCTTTCGGAAACATACGGAAGGATTCTATCCACTATCCATCGCGATCGTCAACATCATGGCTGACCCTATGAATTGAGGTGACCGCCTTGACTGCGTGGGAGCCATTGCCTAGCATCTTGGAGGTGGTGCAACTGTTTCCTATATCGTCGATATTCACGACTCACTCAAACATAGTCTACTGGTTGATCGCCAGGCTTCGAAGTCGCCTCCTGGCTGACAATTCGATAGCAAGAAGTGTCTGTTCAGCTTACACAGAATGAATATTTGATTATGACTGCATAGGCTAGCAAGAAATAAAAGACCTGCTTATTGCCAGTGCTTATGCGGTTCATGGGGCTGACTCTGCCTGTGCACGCCCAACTCGAGCTATTTTCTTTGTGTTTAAAGGCTCATTGTGGTGTTAACGTCGGGGTAAGATGTCATGCACGGGAGGCGCAGCAGCGAACTTTTGTCTACAGCTATCTGGAATGGGCGGACTACGATTCGCGCGTTAACTTTCAATGGGCCAGTGTATGCTTGTGTATGTGAGATGAAGCCTTAGGTTCGGGTTGAAAGCAGAGGATTGTCTGCTTCAATCAGAACTCTTTCTTTGTCTCAACCAGCTGACCGTTTTACTACTCCGACCACATGGAAGCACTTGACCTTTTCCCGCTTGATTGCGTAAAGGGTGTTAATTTCCATGTCCAACCTCTTGAAATGTTATGATAGGATATGATGCTTCGTGGCAAGAAATTGGCAGAGGCTGAGGTAGTAAAGATCAAGACAGGCTATTTGTGCTAAAGAGTGAAAGGCGCGCAGGGTGTGAACAATATTCCTGATACTCGACATAGCGTTCAGTCAGTGGCAACTGACAAGGCAACATCGTTGCAGTCACGCATAATGTCACACATGTATACCATTTCTGTGTTTGCGAGCATTTTAACATTATTAAGCTTGGTGAATGCTCCTTTCCGAAATGAGCTTCTGCTGCCTGCTTGCTGACTGCGTTGCATTAGCTGTTAAGTGAGCTTCTAACACACACTTCGATGCCAGCATTTGTTTCAAATCAAATCAATTGGGCAAGACATTCTCAACAAATGCAAAGGCTTCCTTAAAAAATATAACTTTTTGCGTTTAAAACCCACATTGCTTTATATTGCTTAATTATGGCAAGTTTACGAAAGGTCTTTTACCATTAATGAAAGAATTGGTATAGTCGTTGCAAACCCTGAACCAAACACAAGGAAATGGAAACATTGCATCGAGCGTGTTTACAGTGGTGAACTATTTCACGAAAGTAACTGAGCCGGAACGTAAAAGTGCACATTTATCCTAGAGCAGGGACGACTTCACGGGATAGTGATGTCATGGTGTAAGTAATCGTTTTAAAAGCATCGGTTCTTTTCTACAAGCAGCGTTTTCCATGGCAATCAGCATGACTGTTAGTTCGTTAGCAGGAATTCTGCTCTGGTGCCAGAAGTTGTTGGTCGGACTAGTTAATGCTATTGCCAAGAGAAGGACTCCGTGGTAAGCACTTCTCATCCATGGACCTTCAACTCAGTGCAATCAAGCTACTAACTTCGGCAAAACGGAGCAAAATTTTAACAATGTTATACAATTTATACACACCATACTCAATCCCATCCTTATGTCCATTGTGGATGTTGAGATGTCGTCCATGGTAGGCTGGGCAAGAATCAGTCCTGCATTTCTTGTCCCTCTCCTAACAGTGTAATAAACATACAAATGTGCATTCCAGCTAGAAGTGAATAGGGACGTCAAGGAGCAGTAGATACAAAAATGGCTTGCCACAAGTTTCGTCTTTAATGATTCTGCTTTTATAAAAATACCAAGAAGCACTTAAAAGACTCTGATTCCCATTTGGGTGATGGAAGCCTACATTAGCACATTAAAGGAATAGTAGTGACAGGAAGGGACGTCTCTCTGCCTGCGTAAAATTGAAATAGCACACTGAAACGTTCTTATGCCCGTGAACTAACTTTCTTCACCCCTTTCTCCTTCCCATGCACATGGTACAGCAAGTGGTGGGGAATTCAAAAGTTAGAGTACGATGCTACTACAAAAACAGCCCCTCTGCTTGCGTAGCAAAACACAAGTTGGTTCTACTTGGAAACAGGATGAATATCAGTTACTGTTACAACACATCTCATCAACCGAATCCCATGACTTCAAGAATTTGGAAAATGATTCCCAGACCCTTATGTTACCTTTGTAACTGCCGCATTATTAAATGTGCCCCATGCCTTGGAATTGCGATTGCTCACATCGTTGGGATTGCTCGAGAGTGATTCTGACTCACCTCGGTGTGCAAACATTGCCAACTTGTTTTTGACACACTCATGAGTCCCGCGATCGGAGCCGCTTCAACATCTCATCTGTGCTGAACCCAGCGATGACACCTAAGGGACACCTAAGGGCCAAAAGTGGAATTTGTGATTCCAAGTCTAGCTACTCTGCTTAACTACACGGGTTTCAGCTCTTTACTCTTTCAAGTATCAATCAATTTAAATTGTTTGCTATTGGTGCTATATTGAGACCCATTTGGCATCCACCCAAACGAAAGTCACCTTATCCGCAAGAAAAAATCAAACTCTTTGGATGAAGGACTAATCGCAGAGACAGCGAGCGCTGACGGGCTTTGCACCACCAGTGAGGAATAAATGAATGCATCGAGGTCTAATATAGCGCATTGGTTGAAAGTTGTGCCACGCATTCGTGACGTGGTTCAGTAATGCATTTTTCGTAACATAGGACCATCGGTGTTTTCTTGATAAATATAAAAGTTATGCAGCCATACTAGCCCACGTAGGCTTTATCGCCTTAATGCCAGTGAATGAACTAATGCGAGTTGCTGGTCGGTAAGGGGGTTAGCTGTTCAGGTTGATGATTCGGCTGATCAGTCATTTAACAGTCTGGCCGGCAGCTAATTTAATCCTGACTAGCTAGCCATTTAATGTTACTGCAGATGAATCAGTTATTGTCAACATACGCCACACATTACTGGTGATTTAACTTGGAGAATATGATGGCGCAATGAAGTAGTCGACTATCGTGCTCCCAACTCTCGCTTAAACGACCAGTGTCTATGCTCTCTTGATGATGTGATACTGTAATAGCAAGATGGCAAGAGAGCTGTTGAGCCATGAGTATGTAAAAATATTGGACGTCTCATGCAAAAGAAACTAACAAACCCACTTTTACAGGCTTACCAGGTTTATGATAAGGATGCGTCACCTTGTTTAGCATTAAAAGACCACACTCATGGTAATTAGACCTTTTGCATCTCACTGACACTCACACGATTTGAGGTTAACTTTGGCCTCGATCGGAAATCTGATTGCGATTGCGACTGCAGATCGTAACTCGCAACATTTACGGCCTCATGTTGACGCCTTCTCGGTCAAGTGACATTTCGGGGGCGTAAAGTTAGTTATTGAAATGAAAAATCAACGTTTTCAACTTTTGGCATCCACGCTTTTAGTCTTCGACGTGAACTTAGCGTGCATGCAGCTCAAAATTAGAAACCGATGTTGGGAAGCTAGCAGCAAAAGTAGAGCCAAAACAAATGCGCCTCGGTGTCTGCGAGCACGCGCAACCAGATGCCACTTGTGTGAAATTGCGGTCCACATGGGAGCGGTCCAAGTCAGGATACCTAGTCGCAAAATCAAGCATCCTTTCCGACCGACTAGTATTAAGTTTACATTCCAAAATTAGTAGTGCTTAAAAATTCCGGTTCTTATACCTTGAGCCAGTCCATTACCTGCGGCTCCACAATTTTAAACCTCTTCTATTTTGTTTCTAATCCATCCACCGCATTGCTAAAATGTGCAGGCCTTTTCAAGGATTAATGTTTGCTATTTATTTTGAAAGCTTTTATGCACTTATACAATTAATGTCACAGACCAAATAATCGTAAGCATGTTTGAGCTACGACGTGAGACGATAGCCAAACAAAGAGTGAGTTTGCATAGACTTTAATTATTAGGCTCCGAGTCCTTCAGTGCGCTAACCGTAAGGCTCGGAAATGTCCTCAGGAAGTGTAACACCTAAACTTTGTGGTCAACGTCCATGCTACGCACTAGAGTATCAGTAGAACGGAGATGAGACAATGAATTGGCTTTCGTCTGTGCTCTTCTGCAGGATATTCATGCACCTGCTCACAGCCACATGCCCAACTGCGTTGCCAAGGCTGATTGGAGGAGATAATCATGTAAAGACATGCCTACCTACCTCAATCAATTTCGTGCAAGCCAGACGCCTTTATTTCTTTGCCTCCATCCTTCCATCAAGTGCATGTTAAAACAACTTACGATAACTGCAGTTCAAGCGAATCCCGTGTTAACTATCTAATCATTTATCAGCTGTCCATTGATTCACCCATCCGATCATCCATTTTGTGCTACCCGCCCGTTGTCAGCTGCCAAGCCTGTTGCGACAGACAGTCAATGTCAGGCAAACATTGTGGTGCTAATCAATATCTTAAATAATCCAGTAGGGAATAACGTGACCTCAAAAGCATGCAGAATGCTGGAGCACTTGTCAATTTTGTAGAGCGATGTTTGCCTCGTTGCTGTCCTAGGCAGTTGAGGGATCAAGCTCCTGGGCGTGTGTGCGTGTGTTTGTGATGTTTCTACTAATAAATTGGGGAGTGGTCCTTTAGCTTGTGTAGTTCTTGCCTTTATTTGCTGCTTGTGCAAACAGTTGAAGCAGTCTAGTTGTTCTCGAAACGTTTGTGCTGTTGCTATGTGTTTTGAATTTTCGCTAAGTAGGGGGTGACTGACCTATGCTTACCTACCGCTTGCCTCGTTGTGTTGTCCTAGATAGTTGGTGTGGGGGGTAGCGCGTATCCGAGGTGCTTCTAGCAATAATTAAGCAAGTGATTCTCTAGCTCGTGTAGTTCTCGAACGAGGTTATCTGTCTTACTGTGCTTCGTCAGTTGCCACTGAGGGCTGTTTGCGTGCCTTCGCTAACACTCACGGAGACTGAAACAACCCATTTATTCATTTATTGCAATGCACAGTGCCACTTTTGGTTGCTGCCTTCAAAAAAGAGTGGTTGATCCACATCCACATGCCACTTGCTGTGCTGTTGCCACATGCCCTTTCTTCTCTCTTTATGTGCTGCGTGCCAATCAGCTCATCTAGCTATCCGCCTATACACCGACAGACCGGCCTACCTATCAGTCTCTTGATCCATCCTTCCACTTCAGTACTACCTATCCTTCTCCTTCTTCTGCCTTCTCACTCTATTTTACCTAGCTGATGTAAAAGGTGTGTCCTCGGAATGTATTCGCCATTCACCAGTCTACTGTCTTCACGGATTTCCCGAAAGTGCTGCATTCTCGCGACTCAGAATTGCTTGAACTTGAGATTTCCTAAAATGGACACCTCTTTTCCCCTCTCTCCCTTCCTTTATTGTCTTTCTCTAGTTGCTTTCGTGGCGGGCGTTTCTAGTGTTTAGCACCACTGTCGCTGCTACTGCTAAAAGCGCCTCAGCAGTGGTAGAGTTTGCCCCCATCCCTGGCCCCCATATCGATTGGCTTTGAGTGCTGTGATCACTGAGTCAAGGGATGGAAGAGTCCAGTCGAGGTATTAAAACCGTTCCGATACAAGCATAAGCCTAAGCGATCGGTGCACTTTGGTCGTCTCCTACTCTTGTTCCCCCCTTCCTGCACTGTTGATTGCTATGCCTCCTTCCCCTCCTCAACCTTCCCCGGCGGGCTTACCACCCGCACTCCACTCACGGCCTTTGTGCACTCTATTCTGTGGGACGATCTCACTTAGTAGTAGTAGTTGCATCGTCTAAGCTACCTCAGCCTTAACCCTCTTCCATCGCCTTTATTGCTTTAAAATACAAACACCAGTTTTGTTAGCAATGATCTGTTGACAAGAAATACACGCCGTACGTAACAAGAAAAAGTAGTGCCGACCAGGAAAATGGGAACTGTAATGTAGATGTCCAAGGGTAACCAGGAAGAGCCGAAGTCGAAGAAATAATGAACACTGGCATGCCTAGTGCAGCTACCACTTCATTTAGAAAAACCAACTCACACGTCGCGTTCGGGAGCAGAAAGCCTCCATCAGCCTCGGAACCAATGACTGCGCTCGTGCCTACGCCTTCTGCCACTGGATTGCCATAATCATAGCAATGAGTAGCACTGATGGAGAACATGGCCACAGCGAAAGGTGGAGGTGAAGAGTAGCTGGAAAAAAGGAAAGAGGAGAAAGGTACGAAAAGGAATCGAAATATTTCTTAACAGTGAATAGCATACTCCATGACTGTTGAGGTGCTTCTAGCGGTAGCAATAGCAGTGCTGGACACTAGAAACACGTGCCATGGAGGCAATTAGGAAGAGTAAGATAAAAAAGGAATGGAGAAAGGGAGGGTAAAAGGGGTATCTATTTTAGCAAATCCAAGTTTGAAGCATTTTTGACTCGCGAGAATGCAGCACTTTCGAGAGGCCCGCGCGAACAGTAGACTGGGGGATCCCGCACACATTCCGGAGACACACCTCATGCACACTGGATTTATTCCCTCACTACATAACTGCGCGACCGCAGAGACGATTCACCCTTGGATATTGTCGACCGATATACCGTTGGTACCACAGAAGCTACTTTAAGCACCTACCGCATTTTCACTCCAAATGAGACCTTTGCATACCATAATCAGTATCTAATTACTAATTCATTCTGGCGTGTCATGTCTGCAAAATGAGTTAAAAAGTGTTCAGCTTTTACAACCAATTGTCCTAGGCGGAGTTCGCAACAAGTCGCCCATACCATGGAATTTGCAAAATGAAATGACAACACAGAAGAGGAATTACGCTTCCCTCACCTCAAAGCCTACACTGAATTTTGTAGAGTTTACTCGACTGTAGATTACGTACTGCATGTACATTGACTAAGGTTGCGTGACAATGTCAAGGGCATTTTCAACACTTAACAGTTATTTGAATAAGTTGTTTTGTAACGTTCTGCTATTTGCTTGAATCTCGGCTCCTGTTGTGGGCACTTGGTTAGTCGTTTTGCCATCTCTAGGCAGACTGGCCTCTAGGCCGTGCCATCACCCGAGATTCCCCTTCTATTCTGTATTTCATCCATGTGTTAGGTCTTCCTTCGTCTTTGAAGAGGTTACAAGGAGCTCCAGTTTTATTTGATTATATGATTCAAAACTTCTTAAAACGAAGCAAAAGTTATAATAAAGTAATTAAAGTCTAAGCTTGATCAAAAATCTTATTTGCACTGTTTAACACATGAGCGGCAACTCTGTTGGCGAAGGAGCATAGAGGATGTGATTTTAGTTATATTATTCTGCATCGTGTAAATATTCAAAACATGCAAATTCGATTTCAGTAAGAGCATGCCTGGACAAGGCTGCAATTCTGCTTCAGTCGGGGCGTCTATCTTGCAGGTCACAACAAGTGCATTTGAGAACAACAAAGCAATTTATGCTAAACTTAAAAATTAAATAATTGCAGTGCCTTATTTCTGATTCGACGCAAAGAGAGGCACTAAAGTTTTCTTCGTAAGCAATGCGAATCAACGTTTGCAAGCACATTAGCTTCCAGTTGGCAAATGGTTTTGACAAACTACAAGCTGAGTAACTTGTGAATCGAGCGAGTGTTGCCGCTTAAAATGTGTAATTACTCCATTGCGTCGCATGCGTGTGACACGCGTCTTTTATTAGGCAAGGCCGATCGGCTATGCCGGCTTGAGCTTCAGACGCAGTAAGTGAGATCAAAATGACCAATTAAAGGCGCGATCACTTAATTTGACTGACCGCAACAACGTGAACCCAACTTGTGGTTTGGCGGCCGTGAAGTGGTTACTGGGGAGCATAGCTCGATATTCGGGTGCGAGATCACCTATTTCGCTGCAGTTTGTATTTTAGAGTCAATGGCACAACTATGAGACGAGTTCAGTAGTATCCACCCTCGCCATGCCCCAAAGGAACAGGTTATGAACTTTACACCGGTTCGTCAGGGAGGGTAATTGAAATGAGTAGGGCCAAATGGGAAGTCGCACTACCATCCACTTCCCGCGTCAACACGCTTTTGATTGATTGCAATCGAGCCAATTTGAAACATTATTAAGTTTTTAGATACCTTTGATACACCCATGGGTTCCACAATTGGAAGGAGCAGTGATTACCTGGCCTCGTGAATGAGGCTGCATGCAAGTGAGGTGTCACAACTAGGAAAAACTTATAATTTAAGCCTGTACTGCAAATATCTTTAGAATCTCCAAGGTCTGAACAACTCAATAGCCACGAGAATGCCTCAATCAAAGTGGGAGGGGCGACATCTTCAGTATGACCTCAAAATGCTATTATCGCAACCGACCTACCGACCACACATCAATATGATGATTCGACGATCCCAACTAACCTTTTGTTTTCTCATTAAAGTCATATGAATCAGACTGCCAAGCCAACAAAGAGGTGGTTGGTGGAGGAAATAGACCACTCTATTGGGGTATGATAGGCACCTAGAGAGCCAACATTACCTCATTAGGTTGTGGTCGTTTGCGCGGTAAAGGAGACTAAGGTCATTGCATTGTACATCCAAATTTTTTGCTTGAACCGCAGCCCATGCTTGGCGTCTACCCTGTTACCGCCACTCAGCATGACCTGATTGCCCCAACCGAGTTTGCGCTTCACGCATAGGTGACATGCGGGATTTATTAGTTTTGATGTCTGAAAATAGTGCTGTAATGCTAATGAGCATCCTGCAGGACTGTGATTTAATTTGACTACTTATCGATGTGTGGCGGGAAGATTTACGAAAATGATCGTTGCATTTTCGTGTTGGCCAACCCATGTTAATCAACAAAAACATGATTTTGACAATCGGCGTTTATCAGATACCTGAACATGGGGCTCGGTCGTGCCAAAATTTCCCACCTATAGATATCCATTTTGCTTAGGTTCCTAATGTACATAATGATTACAGTGTGTGCTGTCATGATTTCGGTAATTGGGACAGGATACGCTGCTGAAAGTTTCACTCACGAAAAGGCGCATTGTCATCTCAATGGATTGACTCCGTCATGCTTATAATGTGTGACTAGGCAAACGCCCATGCTGCATGCACGTGATGTGGTGGCATATTATTGCTTATGGATTGGCCGGACGAATCCACTCCTCCAGCACATCGAGTTCCCCACCAACCACACTATTAAAAGCAGAAGCAATTAAATTTGCCAATCTGTTGGCATCAAGGTACTATTATGTGAAATCAACCTCCCTATCACGTCTTGATTTAAGTAAACAATTTCGATACAGATGCAATTCACTGACAATCTAATAAAGGGTATAATGCAACTGTTTGCATGTAAGTCGCCCACAACCACCTTACTTTGTATTGAGATTCACCCAAAGGGATTAAATTCACTGCGTGGCACGGCAGCAGGGTTAGCTGCAAAGTACTGCAAGGTAATGAAGTATGCGATCAAAGCTAAAGCCTTTAGGGACTGCTAAATATACCTGACGTTGTTTATTTTGTCCGAAAAAGGAGAAAATGCTGCAATCTGAATTCTTAATGGAAGAGTGGCCATGGTCTTGCCATCCTGACAGCAATGTGAACTGTAGGCACATTTGGCGTTGGGAAGAGGTGGCTACAGTATTAGAGTGAGTGTCCATTTTGCTGTTGGTCAGTGACGATTGCTTGTGGTCAGTGTGGATACTCAAGGCAAAGAAACCACTGTCACCGACCTAGTGATCGTTCGACTATTTTGTTTTCGATTTGGTAAGTTTAAGCATGCTTAGAGAGTGTGCTTTACTGATGCAAAATACTCGTAGAAGCCAGTGTGGAAATGGTGCGAGGTTGAAGGCAAGCGGATCTAACTAGGCCCATGTCTTTGGTCACCAAAGCTAGCTAACTTTTCCTATGTTGTAAATCAGTGTGAGATAACATTTTTGCAAGTAGCCGTCAACACCTGAACCGACGTTGTCTTCCTTCAGCAATCCAATACTTGTTGAACCCCGCATACGCGAACTCACTGTAAATAAATGGCTTTGTAAGCTTCCATGACACTGCGTTTCCCATATTAATGCAAGCGGAGGTGAGCCTGGGAAGATGCCTGCGTACGTCAGCCAAAGCGTTGACTAGCTCGCAGCGAGTACCTCAAATTTTCCTCTAGACCGCTGCCTGCCTCTCTATCACCCGACATATCCGCATTCTCTTCCAGGCAAACTTCCTTTTCCTACGTTTCATAATGCATAGCATGACCAATAGGCAAAACATCGGCATCTCGTAGCCATCACATCTATATCAATCATTCAGCCGGTTATTTTAGGCTCAAGCTAAATTATCCATATTTATTAAAATCTGCTTAATGACGGTAATCCAGTTGCATTCAACTCGGCGTTATCCTCATTAGGCATGGTGCCGTTTTTGCTGGAGGCTGATTAAACTGCTTTGAATCCAATTCGGACCAAGCCTATTGCCATGAGGAGGCGTCTTCCCGCTCACAGCATGACATCACTGCTCTGATTGTTGCTATCTACAAAGGTCAAGCATCATAAGTGAGTGACTTGGAAAAGAGGGGATTTATGGTAATGAACCGCAAGGCGTTTCCATAAAGAGTACTAGTTATAAGTGAATAGGACTTTTGACGCAAAAAAACGTCTTATAGAACAGGAGACTTGAGTCGCTGCAAAGCAACTAATAGTAAAGTGAGGCAGAATCACGAGCTGATCGTAATAAGATATAGCGAGGCCTTAAAGCTGTCGTCGTGGTACTGAATTACCTGCTACCAGAAAGGCGACGCTGGCCATCCTTTCCATCTACCCTCCTCAACTGGGCACCGAATTTAAGCATTATGAGATTGATGGCTATTTTAATCTACCTACCTCTACAAAATACCACCCAATGAGTAAATGATGATAGGAACCACCTATTATAAACCTTGCAGCTCCTCCAATTCTTGGAAAATAATCCATTCAAAGTATTCTTCTGCACTGTCGTGTGACGTGGATTATTGTGAATGGAGATGATGCAAGAATAAGTTGATTCGATAACACTGTGTCGGAATGGTCTAAGCTCACAGCGATCAATTTTAGGCTCCAACGAATTTGTAAACAAGCAGTAAATGGCCCGCATGTATTGTTGTATTTCCTCATCTGCACTGAATTGGCTAACCTCACAATTTTATAAAGCGGAATCCAATCATCTCCTCGTAATTTAGCCACCGAGTCAAAATTATATGTGAATGCTTTGCGTGTGGATCCTGTGAAGCTACAGATTGCGAGTTGCGGGAGTTGACGTGTTCGCTTTAGCAACACAATGACCTGCTATTTTCACTTCGACCGTCGACTAAACTCTAATCATGTGTTGACTTGATTGCAGCCAAATCGAGTGCAGGGTGCTCATTTTGCGTGAGAATGTACTCCTTCTGGAAGCAGCGATGTATTTCTCCATTACTTATTAGAACTGCCATTGTAAGGTCAGTTCAAGCACTTGCTGTTTGTGGTCACCGTATCTGACCACCTTATGGTACCGTTCATAACCATAGACAGACCTGCCACGCACCATTAACATGGTTGTCTTCAGTTCACAACACCAGCTAGGTGGTTCTGTCAGACATTGGCCCCCAGCATGCTTCGTGCACTCCTTCCATTAGGCATTAGGATGCTATTCTTAATCCAGTTTCATTTTGTTGACACTTTATGCTCTTTTTGAAGCTGGGATATACGTGGTCTGTGGTCGATTCGCAGTTGCACCAGCCGTTCCTGCCACCATTTGTAGGCAACGGCCAAGTCGTTACGTCGACCCAAGGAATCTACAGTGGCAATGATCGAACGTGATTCTTGATTCTGGATGGCACTGAATCCTACTCCAGATTACCAAGCCAATCAACAATCGTAGAAACAGTTGTCAAGAAGCGAATGAGGTGGGCAGTTTGCGTCTGATCTGCTCTCACATCAGTGCCACCATGCAGTTCGTCTGGATCCCATTAAGACGCTCGAGAGTTGCAGACAGTGACTTCCAGTCAAGGGCTTTGTTTCAGCAGCCTCATTTCGTCAATTCTAGTCTACTAAAGTCAGGCGGTGCAGCAAGTATCAGCAGCCCTTGTTGCAGGCAAAAGAGCGTAAGGCGGTTCGTTGAAGACCGACAGCACTTTCAGCCTTCACTTGACTGACAGTCTTCACCGATTTCACCACCGTGCTAGCTGGCCTTTTCGTGCTATGTTAGGGCCTAGTAGCTGAGCCATGTAGTCAAGCTTGTTCGCTTGTCACTGGTGAAAAGTGAAAATAAAACGATCAGTAGAGGAAAAGCTGTCCCATAAAGGAGGAGGACAATTATAAAGGGGTGGTTTAGCTCCACGTTAACGAGAGAGGACGATCTGTGATAAATGAGGCGTTAGGAAGATGCTGAGTTCAGCCGGTTAATCAAAATACCACAGGAAAGTATCTAGACCCAAAACTCTTGATAGGGTAGAAAACCTGGCTTTTTCCATTAATAATTCAACCTAGCGGTAAAGCACCATCTCCCTACCTAATTGAAACACATAGTATTACACTCCAAATGAAGTTCTAGGCCAGTAGTTTGGTTATCAAGATGCTCGTCTAGTGTGTTTGCATTGCCGTTTGCCTGATGACGGCAACAAATAAGCTTCACTAAGTGAATCCTTGCACATTGCTGCCACTGAATACGAAACCTGAGTAGTAGGCCAGTTTTTTGCATTAGCTTTTAAAGCTAGTCCTTGAGAATCACAATGACAATCGGCTTCATGCGCATTAGAGTGCTAGCCAGATGGGAGGCAGAGCTGTGCTACTTAAATCGCCCATTAGTAGCATTCAGTACAGTAATGGTCAGTATCTTATTAGCCCCCTGTAAAGGCCATCATCGCTCACTTCTCTTCTCTAGTATTCAGGTTCTTTGGTCTTCTGACGATTCCCTCTTCCTGCCATGTCATATTTCTCCTCCAACAGCCTTAGCGAATTGGTCGCCCTAATAACAGGAGAAAATTGTGCATCGACATCAGTTAAGTAAGTCTGACTAATCGGGACAAGTGTTAGCGCAATCTCTTGCGTTCCACGCATCAAAGTGACATCACTGATACTAACAGCAAAATGCGGTCTATTTTTGTAGGCAATGCCTAAATCTAACGCAACTGCGTGACTTGCGATACACCTGCACCTTACGCCCATTGCCTGAAAAGCTGTCGCAGTGTGTGATGGGGTGTCATACTGTTTACGTAACTGCGTCACCCTTTAGCAGCCACACATATGTTAACTGAGAACCGCTAAAGTTGACTGAACCTTAGGCGTGGCGCCTTCTCTCTTATCACCCCTGCACCCCACAAAAATGCGCGTAACGCAACGCACCTGATCACACCACACCAATTGCTGACTCAATCAAAGTGTTAGCACCACAGAAAGGGAGATCTGGTGGCTCTGATTAGAGGTACCTCTACCGATGCAGTGGAGGCATATTTGGCCTCCTTCTAATGCCACACATCTCATTCCAGCAAAAAGGTGCAGATCACGCCGAGCCACAGAAAGCGTTTTCTAGACCTTAGTCGAATTTATTTATTTGAAGATGAGAAAATTGTGTCACTTTTGAAAGAATACTAAGCATTTTGAGAAAATTTAAGCAATTTGGGCTTATTAAATGATAGCATGTCTGCCCTTCAAGTCAATGGTCTTTTAAGCTATCACCTATTACGCAAACAGCTATGATCGGGGTGAAACGAAATATTTGTTAGCGGTGTTGGTACTGAAGAGATGGGAATCACTGCCACCAATTCGAGTGAATATTCGACTTCTTCGTTTTCGTCTTAGTAAGGTTACGCATGCCAGGCAAGAGTGTCTCAGTGATGCGACACAGTTGTAGAAGGCAATTTTGAGGTGCTGTAGGGTTGATTGCAAACGAGTGATACCGGACCTAAGAAGGGCTACGCCTGCAGTCGCTCAAATTTGCCGATTTGTTACTATGGTGTTACCCAACTGCTACACTAACGTGTGGTAACCGTTCGCAACTAAACTTTAGATTTAGACCTGGCGTTGACTTTACTTAGTTTTCATGTGCCAGTCAAATCCCTTCATACACGCACCCATTGCAAGCAAGTGACGCAGTTAGCTTCAACGACACTGCATTGCTCACATTAGTGCAGGTAGAAGTGCGTCTGTGAAGGTGTCTGCACATGTTGGCTGATGAGTTGACTAGTTCGCAGTAAGAATGCTTCAGTGCCTTCTCGCAACCACTTACCCTTTCTCTGCTATCCAACACATCCACCTTCTTTCCCAACATGCGGTTACCTATTGTGCCACCAAAACCACACACCAAGTGTGCAGATGAGTTTTCGTCTTTAACGTTTGACAACAAGGTGAAGTGTGAGGACTTCGAAAGTGGCAGTAGGAGTAGAGACTAAAAATAGCTGCAGAGAAGTCGTAGGACATTTTAGTTTGGTCTATTATGGATGACTGACTCCTCCGAGCAGTCATATTAAAATGTCAAAAATGCTGTCATTGAGTTCTTGAACAACTTTCGCTTTTAGCTCTATTGCACGATAGCTTCCCGTAATTTTGAGTAAGCCTCTACTGACTGCTCAATAACGATACAAATAATCATCGTTTTTCGTTATCCTCAAACGGAAAATGTCAGTGTCGTGGAAAAAATAGGCCCTTCATCACCTAATGAGGAAAGAATCACATGCTCAACGCATCGACTATAGTAAGCTTGACTTGTACGAACTCCGAAATTAAGCCACAGAGGTAGCGGTAGATTGGTTAAAAACGAAAACTAGCAGG
>JADWOT020000366.1:0-127053 GCA_036345935.2 Taenia hydatigena | reverse complement strand
CAAAAGCTACCTACTTAGTCTTAATTCCAGCGAGGTTAAATGGATGACGTGGCAATCTTTCAACAAAAGCCTACGCTAAACTTCAGTTAGGAGGTTAGAAGGGAATGACCTTAAATGCGCGTACATGTGCACGAAAGACAGAGAATGGTGCAAGCGGGACGGGCAGCACTGGTAAAGAGTGAGATACACAGCAATAACAAACAACACGAAGCAGCCACCCAACCAAAAGGGGTGACTGTAGATGATGGAAAATTAAGCACCAGTGAGAATCACACTTCAAGCTGTGGCTAGTGACAGCAACGCATGTTAATGCTGGCCCGCTTTCTAAAGCGATGCAAAAGCGCACACTTTGTAATCTGCATTAGTTTGGCCAACATCTTATAGGTGTGTATGCATACCTGTCCATGATTATATTAGCCTATGTCCTGTGTTGCATCAGCAACACCTTCTTCCCATCGATTCTCTAATCACGTCACAAGGTAATTTAATATTTTAATGCTTTATGCTCCAAAATTCACCTTTTGAAATTCGACAGGTATTCCACTAATGATGAATATGGTAACATAATATCATTATAAATTGCAGAATGTGCATTTAGAAATTGCACACGTCCTTCCAAACAGATCTAAGCATCACCTGAGAATCTTAGTTGGTCGATAAGCTTTGCTGATTAGTTAGATGAGAGAAGTGATTAAAACCGGATTAGGCTTCATTTGGATAGTATTCATTAGATTTTGTGTGGTGATGTCTGAGGTGGGTCCGGTTAACTTTATATCCGTTTCTTGTCATTACTAAGTCCCTTTCATATCCATTTTGTCTCCGAAAGTTGCTGGAACTCACCATGAGGAGTACCGTTTTAGGAGGAATCAGCAAACGAACGACTTGATCAAGAACTTTCCATTCAAAATCTTAGTATCCACCACAGCACAAAGGACGTGAAATGGGTGGACGCATACCTCTGCAGGATGCTCTTCTTAACAAACCCCGAGGTCTACCCTCAATACTTTGATTACGCAAGAAAGTATTTTAATAACGCAGAGGAGTTATTTCGTGGCCTCGCGTCGAGTGTGTTTCCTGCTGATGCACAAACTCTAATTAGTTGTTTGATCACCACGCCATGTCGTTGCAAAAGAATGTCACCATACGGAATGAAACGCTACAAATGCAATTTGCCAGTACTGCGCTCTGCTTCCCGCACTCGTCTCTGCTTGGACGTGTCTACGGATGTTTCCAACTTTTAAAACCAGTGGAATCCATTTTTTAGGACAGCAGGTGGCACCGTACAGGACATGAGTTAATTGTCTGAAGAGGTTAGAGAAGGAAGAGAAGGGATGCAGCTGAGCGATTATGACTGCGTCGTTTTATATCTTAATTACCCGGATTTTGAACATCGGGACTGTGGACATCTGAGTGCCGTAGCCGATGCCCTCACGTCCAAACAAGCGATTTCAGTGACAGGCTCGATGTGGCGACCGTTAGATCCCCATCCGAACTTGGACTGCATGCAAAAGATGATTGAGGCCGTAAATGGCTTACACTTTCGCCCTTTGTACGAGTTATATGATAGTTGTCGCATTTGGTGCAACAGGTTGCAAAACGATTGGACGATCAATTTAGTGGAGATGGTACAGTGGGCCTGTCTGCATGTCATATGGAGAAGGAGTGGCGTTTCACGCGCTCATGCATTTCATGATTAGCCCATCCATGACGGCATTTGATAGAATGTTTAAAGGCTTTCACAATAAACAATGTGTAATGATACTTGAGAAGCCTACACATTTTACGGATGCGGTGAGTGAATTGGGAAAAATTAAAAGTGATTTGGAATTATGAGGCTATAGAAAATACACTAGCTCGCGTTTTGAGGACTACAATGATGCGTTTCTCTCAACATTTAACCACTAAGTACGAGAATATGAATTCTCTAGGTACTGACAATTTTGAAATGCATATTTGATACAGCAGAGGCTGTTCGCTGACATTATATGACTTAAGCAGTCAGTCAGAGAGAATGCTTGTAAGTCCGACTAGGCATTCCTGACTTCGTTTGTTTTCATGCAGGTCGCATAGCTACACGCGTGGCTTCTGGAGGCGTGCACTCGCAGACACCAAGACCCACTTTTCCTGCCTCAGTCCTGGCTGCTTACCTCCCAACATCGAATTCGAATCGTAAATTGACTCACTGCCTTACACTGGTCGGTACGCATGCTGAGTTTATGTTAGACTGCGAAATGTACATTCCAAAATTAGACAACGTTGATTTTGCCTCCTGGTGACTAACTTACGCTCCCTCAATGTTTTGCAAATGAGAGGGCACTAACTTAGGATCGGCGAGTGTTACGAGTTATGACCCGCAGTTGCAATCATCATCAAACTTCACATCAGGGCCAAAGATAACCACAAATCATGTGAGTATCTTGTGATGTGCGAAAGATGGTGCGTGGATTATTGAACATTTGATATTAGTACCCTTACTTTTCCAATCCTTTAAGCGGTCTGTGTCTAAAACCAACTGATTAAAGAATATGGCCCAATCGATCTAGTCTCTTGTGCTCTGCACATCTTTCTGGAATCACTAAGGGCACGGGTGAGGTAGGTTTAATTACCACGAAGCCAGTACTTTAACGCAAACAGGGTGGCACACAACATTTTCAGGAACCTGATAAGCCTGTGTGAGTAAGTTTGCCAGTTGCTTTTGCTTGAGGCGTCCAATATTTTAACATGTACCTGGCCCAGCTGCCCATGTAAGTGTTGCATACTCCATTTGGAAATTATTTTGGAGTCCATGCACCAACTTGCCATTCTAATATCACATCATCAGTAGAACATGTGCATCGGTGGTTTAGGTGAGAGTTAAGATCGCGATAGTCGATCACTTCATTGTGCTATCATATTCACTACGTGTAATTATCAGTAAGATGCGGCGCAAGTTGACAGTGCCTGGTTTATCAGCATTTACGGTCACATTTGATGGTCAGCTAGTCAGGTTTAAATGAGCAGTCGGATAAATAGTTAAGTGACTGACTAGCAGGACCATCCACCGAAACAGCTAAACTCCCGGCTGAGCAGCAGCTCTCATGGGTTCATTCATTCGCATAGTGAGGTGTCAGAAACAGTGCTGTCGTTTCTACGTTCTCTGAGGATACATACGCATTGCCAACACCAACAAGAATTCGGATTTCGAGACACAATTATTTGGTTGAACCGAACCATGGGCAAGTTTGGGAACTGGGCATGCATTATTAGCCTCCCAAGCAGTGGTGGTGTACGTTCGTTTTGTCACAAAAGGAGATTCGCAATGTTGAACTTGATTGATGGGGGACACCATTTTGGTAAAATGGCCCACACTTATTGAGCGTCACCTATCGGTGACCATGGAATTATCTAGAGGACAGGAAGCATCTTGTAAGTGAGTGACTCTCATTGACTATCGTTAAGTGAGTGCGATCGACAATCTAATGCGTCTACTAACGGCGTGGATATGCATGACAGCGGTAAAGCCTACGTGGGTAATATGAGTGCATAACTCTTCCAAAACCATTACCTTTCAATACTAATTGTGCCTCACGTTACGAACACGTGACACAATTTTCGACCAATTCGCTACATGAGACTTTGCTGCATTCATTCGTTCCTTGCAAATGGTGCAAAAATCGTCGGCATTTGCTGTTCCTGCAGCCAGACCGTCATCCAGACAGTTTAATTCTTCTCGCGAAGGAGGCGGTATGCGTCTAGGTGGATGTGAGATGAGTTACGGTTGTATAACTGACTCTATGGATAAAATCAGGCATTAACTTTAGTCCCATTGTAGTGCGGAACGCAAACATTTTGAATTTGTTGATGCTGCAATAGTAAAGAGTTAGAGCCTGTGTGGTTAAGCGGAGTAGCTAGACTTGGACTGATCAAACAAGCAGAAGAGTGGGATGAGACCTGGAATTTCACTGACATTAGTAGAGGCTCTATTTACTTCCCTCTCTTCGGAATTCCCTCTTTCTCACATCTATTCATCGTGCCATCTCCTTTCTCTCTGCCTTCCCTTAACTTGCTCCTTTACTGATTCTGTTACCTGTGCATGCTTAATAGGAAGAAATCGCCCTCATGTGTTGAGTGTGCTTATCCCTCTCAAGAATGGTAGGCGCGTTTGTGCATGTGAGTGTAGTTACAAGCAATGGAATGAGGCAAGGATGGGAAACATTGGCTGCACGTGAGGTAGAGATGGGGAAAGCATGTAATCGGAAGCTCTACTCGCGTGTTAAATCCGCCTATGGGCCAATAATTTTGGAGACAGTCGCAAACTTCTTAACCACACGCCTTGAGAATCAAGCGTCACCCTAATTTAAGCTTTTGTGAAGCTGGTCATGAGGTCTTGTCAATACGAAAATGGCCATATTACAGTGGAGTGTATAAAAGAAAAGAAAAAATTTTAGGACTGAACTCGTCACTATTTGCCTAAAATTATTGGGATTCAAAGGGTTACTTAAAGCATTGGCATAGAACTATTTAGAAAATAAATTCTTCAAGCGGTTAAGAGGCATCAAGTTGCAGAATTCCAAATAGCGATTAGCGGTTCTGTTAATGGTTCCGATGTGCCAATCATTCGTTTCCAGAATGGCCTGAGAGCGATGTAGTGGGATCAACTGCGCTGATGTGAGGCAATCTTTGAGGAGTTTCCCAATTCAATTTCTGCGCTGATTGAGAGTGTTGTGATGCGAAACCTCCCTAGTGCATGCACTGTCTTGGATAAAGACAGCTGAATTGCACGTACGAGTGGAAGCAGTTTCACTTTGCTGCATTTGCGACATTCAAGTGGTTACCTTTACACGATACCTCCGAAATGTAGAGCTCGCTGCGAGGTTACTGACCACTGTCACTTGATCCACACATCTGTCAATTCGTGCGCTATTATCTTCCGCAATTATCTACCTATTTTTACCAGCCACGCGAAAGCATGGAATAGAGGCATCTTCATGCGATTGCAGGTATTGCGAAGATTTAGGAAAGCTTCCATTGGCGTACAGTTATGGGCGTAAATCAGGCAGGAGCTACGCGTTCAGTCATGGAAATGCAGACGCAAGGGTGCGCTTTGCACCTAAAACAAGTTCAACCGTGCAGCACTTGACTTACCTTCATTGCCTTTGTGCCTTTCAGTACCTTCATTACCGTCGAGAGTGGTTGTCATTTTTGATAGACGATTTCCTGCCAGCGTTAAAAGCAACGTCAATATCCACACCAAATCATTAGCGTGTCCAGCAAAGAGGTCTGATAGCTTAGGGACAGTATAGAGGTACCAATGTTTCGAGACCTCCTCCTGACCGCAAATTATGTGACATTTCTCCAGAGTCAACAAGGCATACGATGTCGGTACTAACAACTTAGTTACTTGAGATGAAGTGTCGGAGATTCTCGGAATGGCTAATACCGTTAGGGATCCTATTTGGTAGCATTTAATTCTATTCTAGCTTAAATTCGGATCACTTAGTTTTATCAGGAAACAAATACATGCATGATTCGCAAGGTCTGTCTTTTCACATTTATGACCAAATAATGACTAACGATCACTTGGAAATCCGCGAAGCGTATGATGGGATGAAATGGCTGACACCGCCAAGGGTTCCGTTTGTTCCAAGCTGTTCCTTTTCTGGCTTAGATTCAGATCACTTAGGAAATGTTAAGATTTGAATGGGGTGATGCGAACTTGTGGCTCATATCTGTTGTCCCAAATGCAATAATATAGGGACAAAATCACTAAAACCAATCACTTCCTAGATTTGGATGCAGCGACGTTTGTACAGTAACGAGTCATTTGACTTTTCATTTAATCGTCGTAGAGGTTCTCCTCCTCTTCCCCACTTTTTTGCTCTTCCTGTTCCTAACACTTTATTTGCTCCATTCATTCACCTATACACTACAGAAGTCTTCTAACCCTCTCTTCCCCATGTACCACTCCTATTTTCCCCTCCTTTATTGTCACACATGAACCAGATAGCAACAACAAGGGAGAATTCAGGGCTACCAGCCGGGCAGATCCGGCTCACATCTTTCCCTTGCCAATGCAGCCTGTGCTGCTCACACCTCTAGTTACTTCCTTATATTTGTCTTGTTTTGCATTCTCCATTTAGTAGTCTTTTCTTTCACAAAATTCCAATCTCATTCTTTGATTTGTGCCTCTTTTACTTGTGCACTGGTCATGTCACTTACATCCTCTTACTCACACTCCCCGAGTAGTAGTTGTAGGGGCCCCTGACTGAGAGCATTATAATGCGAAACCAAACTAGCACCAGCAGCATATGGGACGTAGGCGACTATGCTCATGGATCCTTCACTCCGACTACCCGAACTTTGATTTAATGCTGGAGGACAAATGCTCAGCTGGTGGTATGAAAGAACTGACTGTGTGGTAGCGGTCCCAATGTAAGTCATGGGCAAGGCACAGCTCATCTCATTGTGCTACGCACTCACATGCGTGATGCAAATCGAATGCTGTGAATAGCTGTAATAAGAAGGGTTAGCTCTAAGGCAAACAGTACTTGCAAACATTCGCTCGTTATTTGCGCTTGATTATGATCGCAATTGTAAAGCTATCCACCATCGATATTTGCCGTGTAAGCAATGCATGCGTGCTATTTGGGCATGTACACTTCGCAATATTCCAATCCCTTGTTTTAATGTTTGTATGGCGTCTAATTAAATTCAAGGCATCAAGGAGCTTGCATACTTGTAATGTTATTTTAACCAAAAATTAAGCATCTTGCCGCTGTGAGCTATTATCCGCTTAAACCAAGTTAAATGAATGGGACCGGATCACATGAAAACCTAACTAATAGAATTTAAAATAAAAGGGTCAAACAAATAAGAAAAGGAGAGCAAATTAAGCGACTGATGAAGGGAACCCGCAGTTGGCTTGAGATGCCAACACAGGTGTTCTGTGTGACAACGATGTTAGGGTTTGTGCGATTCAAGCCCAGTGTGAGTGACTAGACTGATCACATCTCACTGTAAATACACTGCTTCATTTTCTTCCGTCTATATAAAGGTGGAGAGGAAGGAAGGGAGGAACCCTTCCACTTTCTTTTACAACCGCTGCATACAAATAATAAGAAACGAAGTGAATAAAAGGTCTTCAAGGAAAGAGAGGAAAAAGGGAAGAAGGAAATAAAAGGTGTTTATTTTTTGGACTTCAACCAACTTGCGGTCAGGCTGTAGGAGATTCATAAAAATTGTTGCATTCCCTCACCCGCACCAAATCGGCTAGCCTTGCAATTTGTCGAACTTCAACCCAACCATCTCTTCATCAGTCATCCACTGAGTCAAAATTAATCGTGAGGGATGCGTGTGAGTCCTGTGAAACCACAGACTGCGAGCTGTGAGAGATGACGTGTTTTCCGCAGCAACTTAGTGGCTTGTTATTTCTACGTCGACTATCGGCTAAAATCATATCAGTTGTTGAGTTGATTGCCGCTAACTCAAGTGGAAAACTTGTATTTTGCATGGAAATGTGTTTATTTTATAAGCAGTAATATATCGCCCCAACATTGGTTGAGCTACATTGTAAAGTCACCTTAAGCATTCGCTATTCGTAGCCACCATACCTGACCATTTCGTAATGCCTTTTATGGCCTAACATCTACCCAATTAATGAGAATGCCATAGCAGAAATTTGTACGGAGGTACTTAGGGGATGGCTGTGAAGGGAAGGCGTAAATTGAACTGGAAGGCGAAGCATTTGCCTTCATGCAATGCAAAAATTGAGAGATGTTAACCAACTTGCAGGTGAGATGCAGACTGTAAGTGTTTGGTCAGAGCTAGCAGACCTGTTAAACGTCTCGAGATAGATTCATTTTGCAATGCCATGCTTCCTGACTTTAGGTAGTTCGGTCACATAGTGTTGAACCTCTGTGGTTAAACAACTATTTAGCCATAACGAGTGCGTCAAAAATTTTGCTATTTTAACCACATGTCGATTGCATTTACCAGACCTCAGGGCAGATTAAAAATGTACCATGAAAACTACTGTTGTTGCTGTTCGCTTCACGTTACGGTGCTTAAGTGTACTGGTTGCGAAACGTGTGGTCCTATTGCATACGCATTCAAGGGAATCCTGCTGACTCACTAAATACCCAGTAAACATTAGTAGAGTAATGCGCCTCCTCCACTCACCACCTCGTTATTGGCTTGGCACTTGGATCGGATTACCCAGATGAAAGACCAGAAGGAAAACCCAGTTGATAGATGCTAGGAAAGATCGGCAGCGAAAGTGGTGCCTAGATAGCACACTTGGGATATCTCGTCCTCTTCACTTTGAATAAGGCCCATGTATAGCTATTAAAGAGTACAGACCATAGTAATTAAAAAAAACTTTACAGGGTAGACTGTCCTTTACCTCTAAGACTCTATGTTTGGCCTCGTGAATAAGCATTTAAAAACTTGCAGGCCAATCAGCACGCCAGTAACTTTGATGTCCCAATGACCTAAGTAAAATTAGGTGATAACACGATCAGGTACCATCAGTTCGATGCAGTCTATTTCACTGAGAATGCGATTTAACAGGAGTCATGGCTAGACTGAGACCCACCTTAATTGATGGATGCCGATTCGCTAGATGGAACAAACTTCTATCACTGTCGCTTAGCTCAGTGCAGCAACTCTATAAACGCATTACCTTCAGGCCTTAAATCAGGACCACCTCAATGACAGCGCAGGCGTGACAGAAAGCTGCCACCTGTAGATGCTCAAGTTGCTCGCTACGAATTCTACTTCACTCGTAAGAAGTTGTGATACGTTGTCACTAATCTCAGAGAAATTGGTTGGAGGTGGGGTGGCGATGAAACATGTGCGATGGCAATAAGTAATGCGCTAAAGGCAATTTAATGCCTCCACTCGAGGAGACAGAATTCAGGAAGCATTTTTAATTACGGTGACGGATACTGAGATGGGACCGTTTTACACCGATTCGGCTATCTATGTAGTTGTACTGCCATCACGGCCACCCAATGCTCCCGTCGCTCTATAAAAATACCGTTTTTCATTCGTTGAGGCGATCGTGCAGTTCCTAATTCCTTTTCATTTGCTCATACGCTATATCTATATAGGCTTTAAAGCAGTCGTAATTAACAAAACCCACTCATTAAATCAGCGCGCGATTGCTGCTGTTTGCATCATCGTAGGCAGTCTTGTGGTTCTATGCATACTGCGGGTCAATTTATCGCCCTTCTCATACCAAGTAGTTAAAATAGTTCAACTCGTCCAACTGATTAAAGGGCGGCATAGAGTAACGCTGCATTTAATCAAATGGTATGGGGATGAGGCACTGGTCGGAGCGTGAGCAGGCTTGTCTTATGATTTAAGCGTAGATAGCACGAAATGTCTTGGTGTGGAATGAGTTCAAGCATGGATTCCAGGGCATTGAGGGAACATTCACCTTAGTGGATAGGTGGAGGCGAGACGAAGAAGGAAGTGAGGAAGGATAGAAATTCAAAGTTAAGTTATCTATCGCCAGTTGAGAAATATAAAAGGGAAGTAGATGGGAACTACGGAGATGACGAGGTTCAAATACTGATAACTTACCGAAGAATACATACTGGAAATGAAATTAAACCACAGACTCTGAGTAGAACATAAAAATGTGTTCGGGCGCGGTCTTAGACTAGGACTCCTACGCTTCACCCTGCTGCGTGACTGCAATCTATTTCTGTCAGTGTTTTATGCAAGATAACTGCACTAGTAATAAGTATTTAGTATTTTAGCTGCGGTAAATGGCAAACAACACTTTCATCAGAGGGCTGTCTTGGAAGCGAGGATGAGGAAACACTAACCATGTTTTGTCTCTGTCCTGACTCTAACAGTGGGGTTCCACCGAACCTGCCTGTGCTTATTGAGTGCATATATGTTTGCTTGATGGATAAGTTCTATTATACCCATTTTAGCGATCCAATCAAACCTTAAAACGAGACACTTCGAACTTTATCAATCCGCTGCATGCTCACTTGTGTGTATGCATATGCTCTTGACATGGCAATGGGCTTGACATAAATTTATCTACAATAGTCTTCAACCGAACTCACCAAATAAAATTTTCCAACGTTTCAGTGATAAGCGAGAAATTTTAAAATGGGTGATAATCATCATGCCAAGAGACACTAAGGTACGCAAAGATCTGCTTAGATAACTACAACGCCTCACTAATCTACCTGCCAAAGGTGGTATTGCAATTCCTGTTCATTTTGATAATCAGCAGCATGTGCAATGGCATCCATCAACTTAGTAAAATTATTTTACCTCGCAAATGTAGACAAAGGTTCTCTGCTGAATTACACGACTGGTGTTAACAGCAATTCCTCAGCCACCACTCCGGACAAATCTGCTACTTCTGATGAGTCTGCAATGTGACGCACGAAAGCCGTGCCCCTCATTGTCTGGTGCCTCAGTACTCGACCGCGGTGACCCGTATCGTCACAGCAGCCAGCCTCTCGTCAAGCAAACAGCCTCGTTTGGGGCATCTCTGCATCGAAAACTCCTGAATGGAAAGAAACGAACTCGCCTCTCTCATATGCTTACGTTCTGCGTGGATTTGGATATGGGACGTTGAGCAGTTCTGACCTGCGTAAACAGTCTTCAAACTGATTTTGAATTTGTTAGGATATATCCGTGAGTTAAGACCTCGACCTAGATAAGGAAACCTAGGTAAAAATATCAAAATATAAACGGTACGATGCCACTGCTTCGTGCTGTTGCGTAGGCGACACGCCAAGTGGGAGATGCGATGAGGAGTAAAACCACGAGCGCAGTCATTAATTAACCTCATGTGTGTCGACCCCAACAAGGAGCAAAGCGGATGAGCACATCAGCGGCTTGTTCAGGATGACCGTTTTCTATGCGTGCAGATTTAGTTTTAGTGCGTGGAGTAGTAGGTTTTACATGCCAAGAAAGGTATCGTCAATAGCTTTTAGATTTGTCAATGATTACCGCAGGTTTTAGGGGCTAAGATGCGAATTGCACAATCTGGGTGCACGAGACAAAAAGTGGGAATAAGACGTGAAAATATCAAGCCGTTCTGCAATAGGGAAACAAGTGAGCACCACATGCAGCAGCTGATAATTCGGGCGTGGTGTGATGGCAATAGTTGGCGGTGGATGAAGCATATAGCATGACAGGCTTAGTGAACTAGGCCTTATGGTTAGTAAAAAGTCTTTTTGACTATCCGGTGATGTGTAGTAGTTGGAGGAATTATAACAATGGTCGTCGCGTCTTCGTTTTGACAAATCCGTGTTACTCAACGAAAGCATTGCTTTAACTCCCGTCGCCTATCGGATACCTGAATGATGATCTCAAATATACCCGGAATTCTTACCCATGGATCTTCATTTTATTTAGATTCCCAATGCACATAATGATCACAATGTATGTCGTCATGACATAGATAACTAGGTGAACCATGCATGGCAGGATACGCTATTGAAGGTTATAGCCACAAAAAGGCGCATTGCCATCTTAACGGATCGACTGTGACATGCTTATTATGTATGAATAGGCTAACGCCTATGCCTCATGCACGTGATGTGGCGGTATATAATTGCTTATGGATTGTCCAGAAGAATTTATCCCTACAGCACTTCATAGTCCCCCACCAACTACACTTTTGAAAGCAGGAACAGTCAGATCCGGCAATCCGTTGCCGCCAAGGCACCATTATGTGAGATCAACTTCTGCGTCATGCCTTGATTTAAGAAAACAGTTTTGACACAAGCGTGATTCACTGACAATCTAACAAAAGGGTATGATGCAACTGTTTGCATGCAAAACGACAATCCCGCCTAAAAAATAAAAATAAAAAAATAAAATTTACTGTATGGCATGGCTGCAGGGTCAGCTACAAACTACTACAAGGTAACAAAATTCGCAAATAAATCTAAGGTCTCTAAGGACTGCAAAATTATTTGGCGTGGTTTATTTGTCCAAAATGAAGCAAATGCTACAACCTAATTTTTAGCGGAAGAGTGGCCACGATCTTACTGTACTCATGGACATGTGAACCTTGGCATATTTGACGTCGGAAAGAGGTGATTCTACCATTAAAGTGGGTGTTTATTCTGCTGTTGCTCAGTGTGAACACTCAAGACAAGGGAATTACTGTCACCGATTCGGGTGAAAATTCGACATTTTTGTTTTCGGTTTGGTAAGTCTGAGCATGCTTGGCCGGTGGACCTTATTGATGCGAAGAAGTTGTACCAGCCACTGTTAATGTGGTTCAGTGTTGAAGGCAGGCGGGTAGAACTAGGCCTCAGTTGGCCAAGTCTTCAGTCACTGAAATTAGACCAATTGTTCAACTACGGCGCAATCCAGCGCGTGATAACCTTTTTTGCTAGGATACTTCAACTATTATCCTGACGTCGGCTTGTCTCAGCAATCCAATAGTTGTCAAATATCGCATACACGTGCTCACTGTAAATAAATAGCTTTGTAAGCTCCCATGATACTGCACTTTCTGTATTAGTAAAAGTGGAGGTGAGCCTATGAAGTTGCACACACATGTTGGCCAAAGAGTTGACTAGCTCGCAGCGAGAATGTCTCAGATTTTCCTCTAGACCACTACCTACCTCTCTACCAACCAACATATTCGCCTTCACCTCGAGGCAAACCTAATTTTATTGCGTTTTATAAGGCGTAGCTACAAACGAGACCTGATTGGAAATAAAAGCTCGCTACAATTTAAAATTGTAGAATTAATAAGCAACCTGAAGGCACATTTGAACGAAAATGATGAGGAATGAATCGTACCCACCCATTAGCTTTACTAACACTAGCAAGCAAAACACTGAGAACCCGCCGAATTGAACGCTGAGTGTTTACTGTACTCGCCCCCTGGTCGTGCCATTAACGCTGAAATACAACCTGCAGAGAAACAAGTGGTCTCGCATTCAACTGTATAGGTGTGCCACCCAGCCACCACTCTACGACCGCCACACCACAGCTTGGACTCAGATAACTGCCATCAGACGAATAAACTCATCGTATCTTTGTTCGCTCATATATTTCCTAATTTATGTGTCTGTGGTACGAGCCAGCATGACTGATCATTTTTGCCTGTTGAATGGCACGTGTCAAAAGCATGTGACGCAATGAAGTAATTGCCCGTTTTAAGTTACAAAAGCCGCTGTATTTGCAAAATCGACCAGGAATATTACTAGAAGGTAAAGACATCACCCTAACTTTGCTGATGTTATTACTTGCTTAGAAGACAACTACGGATGCAAACAATGGTCTGTTTTACAGCGAAATGGTACACAATGGGCAATCAGTTGCTGCGAATTGGCGTCTCCAAAGCTCTTTGGTTATCTAGACCCACAACCAGCCTGTCTCATCTGTCGGGCTATAATCGACTTGCTGAGATCCTTCTTGTGCACTTCCCTGTGCAAACCCAGGGTAATTGAGCCTTTCGCATTTCAATGACACTCACGCGATTTGAGGTTAGCTCTGGCCTCGATCTGAAATCTGATTACGATTTCGACTGCAGATCGTAACTCGTGACATTCACTGCCTCACGTTGACGCCTTCTCTTTTAAGTAACATTTAGAGAATTTAAAGTTAGTCACCGAAATGAAAAATCAACGTTTTCTAATTTTTGCATCCACAATCCCAGTCTTCGACGTTAACTTAGCGTGCCTGCAGACCTTTGTAAAGCAGAGGGTAATTATACAATTCGAAACCGATGTTAGGAGGATAGCAGCAAAGGTACAGTCAATACAAATGCATCTCGGTGTCTGCGAGCACCCGCAACCAAATGCCACTTGCATGATTTTGCGGTCAACAGGAGAGCGGTCTAAGTCAGGATACCTGGTCGCAAAATCAAGCATCCTTTTTGACCGACTAGTATTAAGTTTGCATTTCAAGATTAGTAGTACTTGAAAATTCCGATTCTCATACGCCGTGGTTAAATGCTGAGATAAAGGTACCATTAGAGTCAGCGAAAAAGCTTTTATAAAGATAATAGTACCGAGCTATTCCATTGCCGGCGGCTCGACAATTTTAAATCTCTTCTATGTTGTTCTTAATCCGTCGACCGCATTACTAAAAAGTGTAGGTCTTTTCAAGTACTAATGCTTGCTATTAATTTTAAAAGCTTTTAATCCCCCACACAATTAATGTCACAGACCAACTAATCATAAACATGCTTGAGCTTGTAAAGCTCCCCTTCTTCTCCATATGACATGGAGACTGCACCACCTCTACTAAAGTGATTGTTGAATTGTTTTGCCGCCTGTTAAACCAAGTACGAAAACTGTCAAATAACTTGGAAAAAGGGACAAAGCAGAAGCCACCTAGGGTCCCATACATCATTTGCATGCAGTCCAGGTTCGGGTGGAGATCCAACGTTTGCCACATCGAGCCTGTCAGAACAGGCGTTTGCTCTGACGTGAGAGCATCGCAACAGCATTCAGGTGTCCATAATTCCGATGTTTAAAATCCGGTTAATCAAGACAAAAAATGACATAGTCGCAACTTCTCAGCCGCATCCTTTCTCCTCCTCCTCCACCTTCATCAGACTACTCACGCATGTCCAGTATGGTGCCACCTGCTGTCCTCAAGAATAGATTCCACTGGTTAGGAGAGTTCGGAACATCCGTAGACTTGTCCAGGAAGAGACGAGTGGAGGAAGCAGAATGCAGCACTGGTAAGTCGCATTTGTAGCGTTTCATCCTGCATGGTGACATTCTTGTGCAACGACATGGCGTGGTAACAAAGCAGCTAATCGGAGCTTGTGCAAGTGCAGAAAACTCTTCCGACGGGAGGACACAAAAGAACTCCTCTACGGTATCGTGATGCTGTCTTGCACGATCAAAGAAATGAGAGTGCTTCTCCGCGTTCGTAAAGAAAAGCACCCCGCAGAGGTTTATGTCTACCCACTTCACATTCTTAACACTGTGGTGGATACTAGGGGTTTGAATGGGAAGGACTTGATCTAGTCCTCCATTTTTTCATTCTACCTGAACGAGAACTCCTAATGGTAACTTTTAGCAACTTCTGAGGAGGACATGGTTGCAAAAGAGATTTGGTAAAATCATGCAGCGGACGCAGAATTAATCAGACCAACCTGAGACATCGCCACGCAAAATCTGATAAAAATCATTTTAAATAAAGCCTCTTTTATGCGACAAGTGATCGACAACCAGTTCTCGTCACCTCTTATATCCAGCCAATCACCAAAACCCAACAACCAACACAGAGTCCCAGCTGCTGCTCAGATCTGTTTGGAAGAGTGTGTCCTAGTCCTGGCTGCCCACTCTTGTTATTTATAATGGTATTGTGTTGATCTACTCATCACTAATGGGAAGCATGCCAGATTTTAAGATGTCGTCTTGGAGCATAATGCATTAAACAAAAAAGGCACCCTGTGGTGTGATCATCGAATCGATGTGAAGAAGGTTTTATTGATACAATATAGGGCGTAGGCGGCTGTAATCATGGACAGGTATGCTTGGCTAAGCCAATGCAGATTGCAATGTGTGTGCTTTCGCATCGCTTTAGAAAATAGGTCAACAGCAACGCATTTTGCTGTTGATAGCCCGATTTGATCGAAATCGGTAAAAAGTATTTTTAAAAATTAAATAACTTAATGCAGCTGATGTGGATGTGTGTTAATTAGCATTAACATTTGATACTGTGAGCGTTACAGGCAGCTGCACGCGTACTTAATGGAAACACACTATGACAGGGACACTGTTACCATCCTCAGTGACATCGCATTTTATCGTAAAAATGCTTCAATATGTCAATGGAATGCTCAATGTGGCATTAAAATGGATTAGCAATTTCCTTGCAAACCGGATAATTAAAAGGCACCTTAAGGGATTGAGGAGCGAATATTAGTGTCGACTTGCAAAGAGAAAACAGCAAGCCACAAAGTTTATTTCAAATGTTTCTAGGATCAAAGTTCTTGCATATGTAAAATTTATTAAGCATTAAATAGTCTTGAAAAAGCTATGAATCATTAGAGGTGTCTTTCCATATAAGGAATTAACGTAACAACGCTTGATGGAGTGACTTTAATAAAGAAGCATGATAAGTCTTCGAAAGGAGAACACGTGGAGGGTAAGAAAGAACGGCATTTGAACTCATCACAGGTTCCCTGTGCTGAAGCTGTGGCTGCAAATTTCTCACTTTGAGGTAATTTACCTTAGATTATTCGATGGCGCACAAGCGTTAGATCTTATAAGGATGACAAATTAATGCGAAAACGGTGCCAATCGTGAATGATATTTACGAATGATAGGTCGCAAGCAAATAAGGTGCTAAGGCGCTTAATTTATGGTCGTGCTGAAAAACAGTAAGTAGAAGCAACTGACGAGGATGTAGACTGCAAAAGTGATCCGACTGCGAAACCGATCTTAAAAAAGCGTTCCATTGCGTTTGCTTGTCATATTACTATCCATATCACCTGTACTGAATTTATAAGAAAACAGCAGAAGTATTGGGAGCAAATGAAGCTGATTAGGTGTCAGCAATTTATTGCCTTTTAAAATAAGGCAGAACTTTTGTGTCAAGAATGGATTGTTAAATTTGTTGCCACACTCCATCAAACGAAGGTTAGCGCTCCAGTGGTGCCACTCAGCTAAAGTCCATAGTGCAGTTAACTTCTGTCTCATAGGCATAGCCGCGGTAGTTGCGACGAGAAGAGACATTCTTCCTCGTAAGGCGATTTACGCGATTCATTAGGCCTACGACCTAAAGCGAATCAGAATAAACAAATTACAATGAATATAACGAGATAAAGAATTTGTTGCATGAAAGCGAGTCTAAATTTTTGCTGTTTCTAAACACCTCAAAAGCTAATAAATGAACCAACCCCTGTTCAACGCGTCTTCCTGTGCTAGAATCTCAATTATGAGTGCATAAAGGACCCTGCATTAACTTGATCACTCAGCTAGTGGCCATCAATCCTTGCCTCTCATGCCGACTAACGAAAAGTTGCAGCTCCTGGATGGCGATGAAGATGGCAGAGGAGTGCAATTTAATGCTCATTAGGACGATCAGTGTAGGATGAATGATCTTCACTGCCATAAGATTGTAAAGTTTGGCATAATTACAGCATTTTGCTGCGGTAACTTGCTAATCGCAACACACGGCAGCCTGATATACGCCTTATATTGACAGCAGATCAGACCAGTCTTTTTGCATTCCTCTGTTTTTGACTTCCCTGCTCTGTTCCGGCAAGGCCCATCACCAGTAAGGTGGGTCTGGTTAAGGCATGTCCGAAGAGGGAGGTAGGAAGAGGTAACTTTTGTATTCCCTCTCAGTCTATTCTATTCGGGTCTCATACGCAGGTTGAGTGTGGCATTTGAGATTTTTAAAGACTTAAACAGTAAAAATTCTTTTGAGGCAAAAGCGTTTATTCCAAGATTCCTACATTAACGCAATGCGCGCTTCATTTGTTTTCGGCTCTGACGTACAAAAATCGCATCTACTAGTGGGCTATAAGCAGTTGAAGTTATGGGAATGAAGATGTGAACTGCGGTGAAAGAAGGTGGTATGATGAATAGTGGCAGGAAAGAGGGAACGATAAAAAAAGAGAGAGAAGAAAGAGCCTCCGCTAACGTCAGTGAAAAGCCGGGTCTGAAACCGTTCTTACAATTGTTTGAGTGGTCATCCGCAAATTCTCTCTGGCCATTAAGTGGAACTTGTGAGTTTAGGTCTAGCTACCCTGCTTAACTGCACGGGTTCTGGCTCTGCTATTCTGACCTCACCCAGTTTGAAATGTTCGCGTGCATTACATTACTATGTTGTGTCACGCAGTAGTGACGTGTTACAGTACTGCGTTATTCGCAACATAAGGCCATCGTTGTTGCCTTGGTAAACGGAATGGTTGTGCAGCCACACTAACCCACGTAGGCTTCATCGTGTTCATACATTCTTACGCTGTTTTTAGCCACAATCAATTGGCAGGTTTACTCTCTTTACGATACACAAGGCAATTCACTCACCTACAAGATATTCCGTCGTCTAGATAATTCTGTGTTCACTGATATGTCACTTTTGAAGGGTTTGAGCCACTCCACCAAAAAGCGCCCCACATCAATAACTCTCAGCTTTGCAACTCACCATTTTTGTGTCAAACGAACGTGCACTGGCACTGCTTCAGGGGCCGGCAATACTTGTTTGGTTTCCAGGCTTGCCCATGGTTGGGTTCAATCGACCAATTAGGTTCCTGGATCTAAATATTTGTTGTTGGCGGTGCGTATGTATTCTCGAAGGACGCAAATAAGGCAGCATGGCCTCTGACATCTTACTATGCTGATGAATAAATCTGTGAGAGTTGCTGGTCAGTTAGGAGGTTAGCTGTTCAGGTGGATGGTTCAACTGGTCAGTCATTTAACAGTTCGGCCGACGACTCATCAAAACCTGTCTAGCTGGCCATCAAATTTGACAGTGACTGCAAATGAATTAGGTACTGCTAAAATGAGTTACATCTTCCTAATAATTATACATGCGGATATGAAAGCGCCCTGAAGTGGTCGACAATCGCACGCCCTACTCTCACTTAAACCATTAATGCGCACGCTCTCTTGATGATGCGGTAACATGGTAGCAAGATGGTGTATGGACTCAAAAATTAATATTAAATAGAACATACAACACTCGCATGGGCAGTTGAGCCACGTGTATGCAGAATATTGGACGCCTCAAGCAAAAGAAACTTGCGAACCCACTTTCACAGGCTTGTCAGTTTTCCGCTAAGTGCGCGCTATCCCCTTTAGCAGTGCTTGCATAGGAAAGTGCAAAGCACAAGTGGCTAGCACGACTTGGCCATATTTTGTTAATCAGTTGATGCTCGACACAGCGCAGCCAAAATAGTGTAAAAGTAAGGGTTATATTATCAAGGATTCAGTAAGCTATGCACCACTTCTTGCATCTTACTGACACACACGATTTGAGGTTAGCTTTGGACCCGATTTGAAATCGGATTATGATTGCGACTGCAGATCATAACTCGTATCACTCACCGCTCTCTCATTTGAACAACATTTACGGAGCGTAAAGTTAGTCGTCGGAGTGCAAAATCAGCGTTCTCTAATTTTAGAATCCACGATCTCAGCCTTCGATGTAAATTCAACGTGCATGCCGCCCAATGTAAGGCGGTGAGTACACAATTCAAATTCGATGTCGAGAGGCTAGCAACAAGGGTTGAGGCAGGAAAAATGTGCCACTAGATGCCACTCATGTGGTTATGTGATCCGCAGAAATCAAGCATCGTTTCTGACCGATTAGTTAGGTCCCATAAAGTAAGCAAACAGCCTTTGATGCATCAAATTTGCATTTCAAAAGGAGTTGCATGCATCACAAATAAACCATCTTGAAAAAACTACAGTGACAAAATAAAGCATGCTGGATGTTGGAGTACCAGTCAATCTTGTAGGTCGATGAGGAAGGTGCGTATTTTGCAGCCAGCCGAAAGCTGCATGAAACGTCGACAGTTGCTTTGATAAGTAACTTGGGAACAGCAAACGTTGTTGCCTGTACCAAAAATGCATATTATTAGCTCATTTACAAGTTTCTTTGATTGCACTCTTACTTCTTGTCGAACATGTCAAATTCAGACGAGACGCGACCAGACCCGTCACATAACTAGGCAGCATTCTGGTTTATCTACTGCTCACACAAAGCATGCGCTTCAGAGGCCCTCAGAGGGACCGATAGGGTGAGCAATGGGTTCTTCCTTGCACGCGAATTGAATTGTGATGCTTTAGGCCCAAAGAACATTTAAAGGCCATTTCACTTGTTAGCTCGTACCAATTATTCCCCATCACTTGACCACCCACTGTACACCAGTGTGATTATTTCGTGAAAACGTGTAGTTACTTACGGTACCACAAGAACCACATTATAACTGTGTCAACAAAATTTGTTTTCGGTAATGTACGACAATGAAGTAAAGTGCGGGGACTTCGAGAAAAGCAGCAGGAGTGAGAACTGAAAGTAAAAGGAGAGAAGTCGTAGGACACTTTTGTTCAGTCAGCCGCGCACGGCTGACCCCTCCCACCAACCATCTTAGAATGGCAAAAATATTATCATCGAGCTCTAAAATCACTTCCACGTTTAACCCCAACGCGCTTTAACTTGCCGTCATTTAGTGCAATCTCCTACTGAGTCTTTGGCAATTATGCATATCGCTACCGCTTTCATTATTCCTGAACTAAAAATTCCAGTGTGGGGAAATCAGGCCTCTCGTCACCAAATGCGAAAGGAATTACAAGCTCAACGCATCAACTTCAGTAAGCTTGACTTTTACAAACTCAGAAAATTATCTACAGAAGCAGCGGTAGACAGTAGGCAATGCTAAGCTGATTGCAAGCAGTCAGAGAGACTACAGACGCGTCACATGACATCGCCGCGAAAGTACTGAACAAACCACAGAAATTGAAGGGCATTGCAGTCGAGAATTTTCGGCTTACGTGGCGTGCGCAGTCAATTCAGCAACCAGTGTCGATGCCATGATGCGGACCAAATGAGCTCGTTTGGTCAAATGTATAGCCAGTAAAATGAGCAGAAGTGGGAAACATAGTTGTCTTTAAGCTTAGTGAGGTAGAAATTGACTGCGTAACTTTGTTAAAACTAAAAGCGCGCGAATGACTTTAGTCTGGAGTGTAGAAGGGAATGACATTAAATGCGCATGCAAGTGCACGAAACACAGAGAATGGCGCAAGCAGAATGGACAACACCGGTGAAGTGTGAAGTCCGTAGTCATAACAAACAACGCGATGCAGCAAACAAAATGAAGAGCAGACACTACCTTAAACGCTTTGGACGCTACCGACAAATGTTAGTGTTGACGACGAAGAGTCGCCCAAGGAAGGTAGCCTCGAATGGCGGACTACACTTAGTTGGGCGTACCAAATGAACTCGTTTAGTGAAATTGCAGCTGGTAGAGAGAAACTACTGAGCTCGTGCTTTACTTCAAGTTTGCCGAGGTTAAAATGGATGCTGTGCCTTTATTTAATCAAAATCGTTCGCAAAACTTCAGATTTGAGGTTAGGAGGTAACTACATTAAATGCGCATACACATGCAGGGAACACAGACCTACGCCAAATATCGTGGTCTGGAAGCCCCGTTGCGTTATACCTGACTCCCTCAACCAGTTGGTCACGATTGAGAGCAAGGAGATACACGAGCTTTGAAGGGTCAGCTCAACGAAGTACAATGCCAACATCACCTCGTATTCTGTCACTTAACCAAACAACCTATGACTAAGCGATCCTTCTTTTCTCACCCTCGTTGCCTCAAAAACTTTTCCACACATATCTATAACCCTACGCAAACCTAAAGGTTGTTCTAGTAGGATTCATTTTGACTATATCTAGCTAGAAAATGCGGACCAGAGCTTCTCTACAATTCGTTTCGAGATTTGGCTACTTCTGCGCCATTAAGATTATGCTCAACAGAAGGGTATGGGGTGGTGGTGTAAGGAGGGCACTCACCCCGGACATAATTCTGACTGCAAGCCCCTTTGGAAATCTAAAACTGAAAATGGCAGTGCAATGCATTTACGCAAGAGTTAGTAACATGGCGAATAATAGAACTGTTGGCTGAGGCGATGGACTGTATATGGAATGGTTTGCTAAGCCTTCACGTAGGTTTGATTGCGTGCAAATAATACACAATTTTGGGTTTCGGTTATTGCATTCCTTAGGTTTTGACAAAGGCGAACAATTAGATGTTGTGATTGCACTATCTTCATCCAGACGCAACAAAAGGAAGCAGTGTGTTGACAGTGAGATGTAGTCAGTCTAATCACTCACACTCGGCTCGAATTGCACAAGCTTCAACCTCGTTGTCACGCAAAACACCTGTGGTGGCATCTCACACCAATAGCGGGTTCTCTCTATCAGTCGCTTGACTTGCTCTCCTTTTCGTATTCATTTTACCTTTTCATTTCGAATTCCATTGATCAGCATTCCATGCAATCACGTCCCATTCATTCATAGTGATCTAAATGAATAATAGCTTACAGCTTTAATAACACTACAATATGCGGATTCCTTAAGGTCTTGCATCCTTAGACGTGCCAATTTATGCTGTAGAACACACGGCATTCCAAATTAATCATGCTGGTTTTTTTAAAACGACTTTGGATAGCATACTTTTGACATGTGATCTCGTTTAAATTTGGGCAAACTATCTTTTGTTTTCCACTAGGCTACCCACAAGCAGGAAGTAGTCGAGTCAAATGCAACGCTAGCTCTCTTACTGCTTGGTCAACTAGTGCGTAATGAATCTTTGCATCATGCATATGGGTGCGCGGAATAAGGCGATGAGCTGTGCCTTGTCCATCATCACAAGGGAACCGCTACCACTCAGTCGGTTCTTTCATACCACCAGCTGAGTATCTGTCATCCAGCCTTAATTCATCGGTCGGCAGGTCGGAGTGAATGCTGATCGCAGCAGTCAGGCAAATAGCTGGTAACAAATAATTAGAAGCGACACACGTCTCCACTTCAATCTTATCACCATTACTGCTTTGTGACTAAGTTAGAGTCAGGTATTGCGTGATACTTCAGCACTAGCATTCGCTTCGCCATCACCTAAGATGCCTTTCAATTGTCGGAGTTGCAAGAGAACCCGCAACCCTCCTCAGTGCTAACTTGAGCACTCCCCATTGACAAATGGAAGCATTATTGCATACAATCACGGTTTCGCCGAGGGCGGTGGCGGTGATTCTGCCATGGTATGTTGCTATGACGTACGCGTGCAGCTGCTTGAAATGTCCACAGCATCGGATCTCAATGCAAAATAACTCACATCAAGATTAGCTTCATTAATTTGTTTTATTTGAAAGACTGCCAATTAGGATTGGGCTTGTAACAGCAATGTGCGTTAATGTTCACCTATTTTCAGTAGCGAAGCAAGAGCACATACTTTGCAATTCGTATTAGTTTAGCTAACACCTAGACGTGTATATATACCTGTCCACATCAACTCGCGTCAAAAAGCATTTTAATATTTCTTTGTATTATGCTCAAAAAAGACATTTTAAAATCTGGCATGCTTCTTATTGTTGATGAATGAATCATCACAACATCATTACAAATCGCAAGACTGGTAGCCAGGACTTGCACACATCCTTCCAAACAGATCTGAGTAGCTCCCAAGAATCTATTTTGGTCATTAGGCCTCGATGATTGGCTGGATGTGAGAAGAGCTTAGAACTGGTCATCGATGATCACTTGGTGCATAAAAGAGGCTTCATTTAAACAGGTCATATCAGATTTGCATGGCGATGTATCAGGTGGGTTCGATTAACTCTGCGTCCGTTGGATAACTTTACTAAGCCCCTTCCGCATCGACGTCAGCCCAAAAGTTGCTGAAATTTACCATTAAGTGTTCTGTTTTAGGAAAAGTCAACAGATAGGCGACCAAATGAGGACATTCCTACTCAAACCCTTAGCATCCACCACAGTGTAAAGGACATAAAATGGGTGGACGTACACCTCTGCTGGGCGCTATTCTTCACAGACGCGGAGGGGCACTCTCAGTGTTTTGATCATGCAAGAGAGTATTACGACAACGTAGAGAAGCTCTTCCATGATCTCAAGTCGGAAGTGTTTCCTGCTAATGCACAAGTTCCGATTAGCTGTCTGATCACTACGCCATGTCATTGCAAAAGACTGTCGCCATGCTTGATGAGACGCTACAAATACGACTTGCCTGTGCTGCCTTCCGCCTCCTCCACTCGTCTCTTCCTGGATGTGTCTACGGATGTTCCCAACTTTTCAAACAATTGGAATTTATTCTTGAGAAGAGCAGGTGGCACCGTACTGGGCATGCGTGAATGGTCTGGAGATGGTGGAGAAGGAAGAGGAAGGATGCAGCTGAGCGATTATAACTGTGTCATTTTATATCTTGATTATCCAGATTTTGAGCATCGGGATTGTGGACACCTGAAAGCCATAGCCAAAGTCTTCACACCAAAGCAAACGCTTGTTGTGACAGGCTCGATGTGGCAAACTTTGGATCTCCATCCTAACTTGGACTGCATGCAAAAGATGTATGAGGCAGTAGGTGGTATCCGCTTTGCTCCGTTTTCCAACTTACCTGATGGTTGTCGGATTTGGTGCAACCGGCGGCAAAACAATTCAGCTCTCAATTTAGTGGAGATGGTACAGTGGGCCTGTCTTTATGTCATATGGAAAAGAGCTATAGCTCTATGCACTCCAGCATATATATAATTAGTTGGTCTATGACGGCATTCGATGAAGCGTTTAAAAGCTTCCGAAATAAATGTCAAACAATTATGCCTGAAATGACCTACACTTTGTGGATGCAGTGGGTGGGTTTGAAACAAAAAGTGATTTAAAACTGTTGAGCCGTAGGTAATTTATTAGTTTGGTGCCATTTTTGTGAAGGCATTTTCGTAGATTAGAATGGTACTTTATTTCTCAGCGTTTAACCTCTACGTATGGGAATGAGAGTTTCTTAAGCATCAATAATTTTGAGATGCAAGTTTGATACATCGGAGGCTGTTTGCTTGCATTGCTTGATTTAACTAGTCGATCACAATTGGTGTTTGGTATCGCGACCAGATGTTTCTTACTTCGTCGGCTTTCCTACGGACCGCCTCATCACACGCGTGGCATCTGGTGGCGTGTACTCGCAGACTTCGAGACGCATTTTACCTGCCTTTGCCTTTGTTGCTAACCTCTCAACATCGAATTTGAATTGTAAATGCATTCGCCACTTCACACTGGTTAGAATACACGTTGGGTTTGCGTCGAAGACTACGGAATGTGGATTTTAAGATTAGGCAGCTTTGATTTTGCGTTTAAGTGACCAACTTTACGCTCTCTAAATAGTTTTAAAGTCATAGAGCATCGAATGGAGATTGGTGAGCGTTACGAGCTACGATCCGTATTCGTAATCATAAGCAGATTCCCAATCAAGGCCAAAGCTGATCGCAAATCGCGTGAGTTCATTGAGATGCGAAAGGTAGCTCACGGTCCACGAACCTTTGATATTAAACCTCTGGTTTTTGTCCTCTTGCGTAATCTGTGCTTACGAACAAAATATAGCCGAATTACGTTATCTGCCTCTGCTTCGCACTTCTCTCGAAAATTACTGAGGACATGGGTGAGGCAGGTTTAACTACCATGAGATTAGCCTTTCAAGTGCTAATCAGAATGACGCATTCTTAGCAGGAGCCTGATAAGTCTGTGAGAGTGAGCATGCCGGTTTCTCTTTTGCTTTTGGCAAACGTGTTGCTCAACTGCCCACGCAGGAGTTGTATGTTTGTTTTGCAAATAATTATTGTGTCTATACACCATCTTGTCATCGTGGCACCACATCATCAAGAAATGGTGAGCATTGGTGGATTACATGAGAGTTGGGAGTACGATAGTCGACCTTTTCATTGCGCTATCATATCCACCACGTTCAGTCACCAGTGAGATGTGACGCATGTTGGCAGTACCTGATTCATCTGCAGTCACAATCGCAGTTGATGGTCAACCAGTTGGGTTTCAATGAGCTGCCGGCTAAATTGTTAAGTAACCGAGAGCCGAACCATTCACTTTCCATCTGATCAGCAGCTATATTTGGTTTTTTCATCGGCACGGTACGGTGCAGCAGCCGTACTACATCTTCTACGCCCTGCAAGGCACACACGCACCACCAACAACACCAAGAATATGGGTTCCGCTACGCAAACGCTTGGTTTAACCGAACCATTGGCAAGTGTGGAAATTGGGCAAGCATTATTAGTCCCCCACGCGGTGGCAGCGTACATGCGTTTCGTCACACGAAGGCGAGCTGCAACGCTGAAATTGATTTATGTGGGAAAATATTCTGATAGAATGGCCCACACTCGCCGAGCGTGACATATCGGTGACCAGCGAATTATCCAGAGGGCAGAGACTGTCTTGTAGGCGAGTGACTTGCATCGTAGATCGTAAATTGAATACGCTTAGCCAAGTAATACTGCTAATAACGGCGTAAGTGTGCATTGAGACGATAAAACCTGCAAGGTTTCGTATGACTGCACAGTCCTTCCAAATGTGGGTTTGTTTTGACAATCCTCTCATCGGTTCTGTTCACCAGCTTCTTGTGCAAGTCAGTAAAAGTGCGAGTCACTGGCGCATGCCACATCAACACTTTGGCATCTTGGCGATAATGCGCCCGGTCAAAAGAGGGGCACGCACAACTGGATATGGTTAAGGCCTATTCGACACATAGTGGGTCAGCATTGAAGCAATTAGGGCTGCAAAGCCGAGGCCGATTTGAACGCACTGCTATAGCAAAGTTAAAAAAGAAGATTCAGCCTGTTGCAATAGAAATATTGATCAATTTAAAAGTGCGGAATTAATACACAACCTGAAAACACATTTGAATGTTAGTGTTGAGGATGAATATCGTTCCCACTCATCAGCTTTACCAACGCTAGCAAGCAAAACACTGAGAATCCATTAAAATAAGTGCTGAACGTTTACTGGACTCGGCGTCTGGTTGTGCCATTAGCGCCGAAATACAACCTGCAGAGAAACATGTGGTCTCGCATTTAACTATGAAGGCTTGTCACTCAGCCGCCACTCTACGACCGCCACACCACGGGTTGGAATCAGGTAACTGCCGTCAGACCAACGAACTTATGTCATCTTTGTTCGCTCACATATTTCCTAGTTAATGTATCTGTGACGCGAGCCAGCATTACTTATAGCTCTTGCCTACTGAATGGCACGTGTCAAATGCATGCGACGCAATGAAGTAGTTGCCCGTTTCGAGTGACAACAGGCGCTGCATTAGCAAAATCGACCAGGATTGTTGGCAGAAGGGAAAGACATCACCTTAACTTTGCTAGTAATAATATTTGCCTAGAAGTCATTGCGGATGCAAGCGATGGTCTGTTTTACAGCTTGAAGATACACAATGGACAATCAGTTGCTGCAGGTTGGTGTCTTCAAAACCCTTTGGTTACCTAGACCCACAACCATCCTGTCTCCTCTGTCAAGCTATAATCGACATGCTGAGATCCTTCTTGTGCACTTCTCTGTGTTGTGGAATAGACGTGAGGTTAGGCGGTCAGTAAAATCCCGACCACGCATACACAAGCCCAACTCGAAGCAGTCGGTAGGTAAGTATGGCAGATTTTATGTAGATCGTGGTTACTTTCCCTTAACATCATCATCTGCAGTCGGCAGTGCAAAGAGCATGAGGAGGTTCCACTCAGCACTTGCCTTCTCAGGCAAGCCTCCTTCCTCCACCGCGCTTTCAACAGCACACTTCTTTACCGATATCTCTTTGGCAAAATATCAAGAGCGTTCTACGAGATGAATTTAAATCCATGATCAGTCTGCCTCGATCATCTATGTTGGCTATGCTATGAGTAGGAACGCACGCAAATTGCGTCCATATATACATCACAAGGCAAGGAAAACAATTTGATAAAGCAAAATTTAAATAAAAGAAATTAAAAGAATTAATTGCGTGAAACACCCTGCAATGTAGAATTGAAACCACTTAACCAAAGGGTTAGTTGTTTCTGTCAAACAGCGTTCAGACATCAAGTTAAAATGAGATCGGTGATTACGGTCATTTACGGGCAAAACTTATGCTCCAAGAATAAAAATATGCTGCGGTTAGTTCATATTTTACAACCAGACGCTTCAGCTGCATCAGCTTGTCCACCCAGCCATGTTAGTTTTGTGCAGTCTGCAATGCAAAAAGCGAATGAAAGTTCCACTTAACAATTGCCTTCCCAAGCATGCCTCCTTCCTCCACCGCGCTTTCAACAGCACACTATTTTATCGATATGTCCACACCAAGACAACAAAGCATCTCTCTTGGCTGCACTATGGGTATGAATGCATGCAAAGTGCCTCCACATCTACATCTCTAAACAAAGAAAATAAGTTAATGGCGCTAAATGTAAAATAAATGAAATTACATGGATAAAAATGGGTGGAACACTCTACAATGTAGATTTAAATGCACCTAACCAAAGAGCTAGATGTTTCTGTCAAACGACGTTCAGATGTCGAGTTAAAATGACTGTATTTTACAACCAGACACTTCAACCGCATCAGCTTGTCCATCCAGAAATGTTGGTTTTGTGGTCCTACTAAAAAAGTAAGCAGGAGAGTTCAGAGGGGACTCGGAGACCGCCAAATTGATTTGACTGAATAACAGATTTCAAAGACGGTGCACCATTGCATTTGTTTGTCACTTTACGATCCGCATCGTCCTTACATAATTTACAAAAATGAGGCACATGTTTCGGACGCAAACAAGGCGGATTAGGTGCCAGTAAGTTATTCCATTTTAACATAGGGTGGAAGTACTTGGTCAAAAATGACCTTTTTAATTTTTTGCCAGAGTCTCTCTAATGTTAGTCAACATTTTAGTTGTGCTGCCCAGCAGGATTCAATAGCGCAGTAAACTCTCGCCTCACAGGCGCAGCCGTGGTTTTGCGCCGAAAGAAGGCCACTTTATTCTCGCAAAGGAATTTATGCAATACATTAAGCCTGCGATCTAAAGCGGTTCAGGATTAATAGCTTCGAACAAATACTACAGGAAGGTAAATTTAGTTAGCAAATGCAAGCCAAAACATCTGCCATTGCTAAGCGCTTCAAGATTCGCTAAATGTACCAGCCTCTGTACTACGTGCCTCCATACGCTATAGGCTCAAGCATGAGGACCCAAAGGACAGTACATCAACTTTAGCATTCAGCTGGTAGCATCTGGGAGGCGATAAAGACAAGAGAGGAGTGAAATTCAGTTTCCACTAAAACTATTGGTGCAAAATGAATTTTCGCCTGCGCTATAACCAGAATTGGGTTGCTGAAATTGTTTGCAGCTAAAATTGCAAAGTCTGGCATGATTATAGCATCTTACCGCAGTAAATTGCTAAACCCACCATTCGGGGCCTGAATTCTGCCTCGTTGACGGTAGATCAAACCAGACTTTTCTCAATTCTTTTTGTTTTTGATTCCCTTTCTCTTTCCTATAAAGATCCACCAACGGTGAGGTACGTCCGTTTAAGATACGTTCACAGAAGGAAGTAGAACGGGGCATCTTTAGTGTATTTTATCTCAGTATATTCTATCCGAATCTCTTGCGCATGCCGAGGGTAGCAGTAAAGACCACAAAGACTCTCGCACCAATGCATCGTGCATTTCTATTGGCCTTTGCTTTGAAGCACCCAAATTGCATGCAAATTACAATCGCGGCAGGCACCTGCTAGTAGGCTATAAGTATTTGAGGGCAAGGGAAAGAAGAAGTTGATTAGGAGAAGGGAAGGCGGAAAGAGATAAAGAAGGCAGCGCGGTAAATAGGGGCAAGGAGGCGGAGATGATGAAGAGAGGGAAGGAAGGAAGAGCCACTACAAATGTTAGTGACAAGCCAGGCGTCATCTCGCTTTTGTGACTGTTTGATCGGTCACCCGCATAATCCCTGGCCAAAACGCGGAACCTGTGAGCCCAAGTCTAGCTACTCTGCTTAACTAAACGGTTCCTAACTCCCTACTATTTCGATATCAATCAATTTGAAATGTTAGCTATTGGTGCCATATTGAGACTAAAGTTGATAACCCTATTCCTTCCACGGAGTAGTTATGCCACAGTAACCCATTTGGCATCCACCTAAACGGAAGCCTCCTTATCCGCAAGAAGAATTAAACTGTCTGGATGAAGGACTGACTGCAGGAGTAGCAAACGCCGACGAGTTTCACGCCATTATTGAGGAATAAATTAATGCGGCAAGGTCTGATATAGCGCATTGGTCGAAAGTTGTGCCACGCATTCGTGACGTGGTTCAGTGCTTCATTATCCGTAACATAGGACCATCGCAGTTTTCTTGGTAAATGTAAGATATGTGCAGACACACTAACCAACGTAGGCTTTATCATCTTAATGCCAATGAATGAACCCATGCGAGTTGCTGGTCAGTTGGGAGGTTAGCTGTTCAGGTTGATGGTTCAGCTGGTCAGTCATTTAACAATCTGGCCTACAGCTAATTTAATCATGACTAGCCAGCCATTTAGTGTGACTGCAGATGAATCAGGTATTATCAACATGCGTCACGCCTTACTGGTGATTTAACTTTGAGAATATGATGGCTTAATGAAGTTGTCGACTATCGCGCTCCCAACTCTCACCTAAACGACCAATGCCTATGCTCTCTTGATGAGGTGATACTGTGATGGCAAGATGGCGAGAGAGCTCCAAAATTAATTGCGAATGGAGCATACAACACTTATATGGGCAGTTGAGCCATAAGGTATGTAAAAATATTGGATGTCTCATGCAAAAGAAAATAACAAACCCACTTTGACAGGCTTACCAGGTTTCTGATAAGAATGCGTCGCCTTGTTTAGCACTAAAAGAGCAAACTCATGGTATTAAAACCCTTAGCATCTCAATGACACTCACACGACTTGAGGTTGATTTTGGCATCGATTTGAAATCTGGTTATGATTGCGACTGCAGATCATAACTCGTAGCACTCACGGCCTCAAGTTGATGCTTTCTCATTTGAACAACATGTAAGAAGCGTAAAGTTAGTTACTGGAATCCAAAATCAACGTTTTCTAACTTTAGCATCCACAACCCAGTCTTCGACGTGAACTTCGCGTGCATTCAGACCCTTGTAAAGCGGATAGTAAGTTCGCAATTCAAATTCGACGTTGGGAGGATGGCAGCAAAATTGGAGTCAGGAATAATGCTTCTCGGGCAATGCGAGCACACGCAACTGGATGCCACTTGTATGAATTCGCGGTCCATATGAGAGCGGTCCAAGTCAGGATACCTAGTCGCAAAATAAAGCATCCTTTCTGACCAACTAGTATTAAGTGTACATTCCAAAATTTGAAGTGCTTAAAAACTCCGATTCTCATACGTTACGGTTAAATGCTAAGAAATAAAGACACCAATATAGTCAGCTTAAAAGCCTTCACAAATAGCACCGAGCTAGTCCATTACCTACGGCTCGACAATTTTAATCTCCTCTATTAGTTCCCAATCCACCCAACGCATTGCTAAAATGTGTAGGCCTTTACAAGCATTAGTGTTTAATATTTATTTTAGAAGCGTTTAAGTACTTATGCAACTTATGTCACGAACCAACTAATCATAAACATGCTTGGGCTTGTAAAGCTCCCCTTCTTCTCCATATGACATGGACATATGCCCACTGTACCGCCTGCACTAAATTGATCGTCCAATTGTTTTGCCGCCTGTTAATAAAAATGCGATAACTATCAAATAACTTGGAAAAAAGCACAAAGCAGATACCACCTAGAGCCTCATACATCATTTGCATGCAGTCCAGGTTCGGGTGGAGACCCAAAGTTTGCCAAATCGAGCCTGTCACTACAAGAGCTTGCTCTGACGTGAGAACATCGGCAACGGGTAATCAAGATATAAAATGGCACAGTCATAACTGCTAAGCTGCATCATTTCTCCTCCTTCTCCACCCTCCTCGGGCCATTCACGCATGCTTAGTACGGTGCCACCTGCTGTCCTCATGAATGGATTCCATTGGTTCGGAAAGCTTGGAACATCCGTAGACACGTCCAGGAGGAGACGAGTGGAGGAAGCAGAATGCAGTACTGGCACTACCCATATCCAGCCGATCACCAAATCCCAACGACTAACGTAGAGTCCCAGCTGCTACTCAGATCTGTTTGAAAGAATGTGTGCGAGTCCTAGCTGCATGCTCTTTTTATTTATAATGATACCATGTTGATTTATTCATCACTAATGGGAAGCGCGCCAGATTTTGATTTATCGATTTGAAGCATAATGCATTAATCTAAAAAGTAGCATGTGATGTGATTAGCGAATCGATGAGAGGAAGGTGGCATTGGCGTAACATAGAACGTAGGCAACTATAGTCATGGACATGTATTCATGCACACCTTTGAGATTTTGGCTAAACTAATGCAGATTGCAATGTGTGTGCCTTTGCATCGCTTTAGAAAATAGGTTAGCAGCAACGCATTTTGCTGTTGCTAGCCCGATTCGATCCAAATTGGTGGGCTTCTTCAAATGAAACAACTCGCTGTGGATAATGTAGATGTGTGTTAGTTTGCATTAATATCCGATACTGTGGACGTTTCAAGCAGCTGCACGCGTACTTGACAGAAATACACCATGACAGGTACAACGTCGCCACCCTCGGTGAAATTGCAATTTTTCGTATAACTGCATGAATTTGTCAATGGAGTGTGCTGAAGGTAGCATTGTTGGCGGTTGGGACGCATCTTAAAAGCTGAAGAAGTGATTGTCAGTGCTGTCTTATCACGTGATCTTTGACTCGAGCTTAGCGCCTACGCAGTAATGGTGCTAAGGAATGAAGTGGAGATGTGTGTCACCTCCAATTATTTACCATCAGGTATCTGCCTGACTACCGCGACCATTATCCACTCCGACTCATGACCGTCGAATTAGGGCTGGACGACGAATACTCAGCTGGTAGTGTGATACAACCGACTGTGTGGCGGCGGTTTCAATGTGAGTGATGGGCAAGGCACAGCTCATCTCATTGTACCGCGTACTTATATGCACGATGCAAATGTTTATCGCGCATTTGTTGACTAAGCAGTGAGAGAGCTAACTTCTCTTTTACTTGGCTACTTTCTGTACATGGGTACCCAAGTTTAGAAGTGAATGAGACTTTGTTTAAAGCATAACAATTTCAAACAGGAAGAAAGTACTCTCAAAAGCCTTCATTAGAAAACCAGCATAAAGCTTTCGAATGCTGTGTGTTCTGCAGCATGAATCGTCGCATCTGAGAATGCTCGATAAACCTTATCCTGTCGTTAACGTGATCCGTTAATCTGAGGCACCGCTGATATCGACACTTCGAAATACAGAGGAGTAGGGCCACGTATTGTGGCACACTGAAATATCTGTGGAAGCTAACGTATGCATGAAAGAAAATAATCGCCTCTTTTTCTTTACTACTTCATGTGCTCAGGAAGTTGCATGCACTTCGCACTGTGACTTCTTGGCCACATCCCTAATTCACATTGTCAAATTGCGCATTGTGCCTTTGCGCTGCTCCTAGAACTCCGTGGTACTTCGGACAAATTTTTGCTATTGTTTATGGACTTCAGATCATTCGTGTGAAGACTATTGTGAAGTGTCGCCAAAAGTATGTCAATCGATATCGTATACTGTGACTAGTTGAAATCGGAAGGGCTAGCTTTAAGGTGAACGGAACCCGCCAACATTCACCAGTTAGCTGCATTTGATTATAACCACAATCCCAACAAGAGCCAGGGCAGGGTTCCGGCGCGTGCCACGCATGCAGACATAATTAACGGAACCCATCCAAGTTAAATTCTGCCTCAATAAATTAGCACGAGTTTACTGTTATCTGCATCCCTGTGGGCAATCTTGCGGTTCTATACATACTTCAGGCCAATTTTAACACCTTTTCCATACCAAATAGCTCAAACAGTACAACGCGTCCAACCGATCAAAAGGCAGTATAGAGTAACGTTGCATTTAATTAAATACTAAGGGGATAAAGTATTGGTTGGAGAGTAAGTAGGCTTGTCTTCTGCTTTAAGCGTAGCTATTGCGAAGTCTTCATACAGAATGATTGCATGCATGGTCTCCAGGGCATTTAGAGAATTTCCACTGTGATGGATGGGTGCAGGCAAAAGGAAGAAGGAAGTAAGGAAGGATGAAAATCGACGTGCTTTGATCCATAGCCATTTGGAAATGGTGATGCAGGCATCCATTAAGTCTTTTACATTAAGCAAGTTGTATATTCTGAGTTCCAACTTAGGTGGAAGGTCAGTGGTTTTCCGTTGTTTCTAAAGCATGCCATCGTTAGCGAACCGAAAATGGGATAAAGAAATTGTAGTGGTGAAGGTGACAAAGGGATGAATAAATGAGTGTTTGCAAAGGTAAAGAAATAAGTAGAAGCAACCGTAGCTACCAATCCGTAAAGGCGTAATGGTAGAGTAATTGGATAGCGGAGATGATGGGGTCTAAATACTGATAAATTACCGAAGATTGCATGTTGAGAGTCGCCCAGCTGCAATCGCAGACTCTAAGGCTTTGCACTGTCAATGCTTTTCATTCAAGATAGCCGCATTAAAAAAATTATTTGGCATTTTAGGTTTGTTGAGTGAAAAATGATACTTTCATCCGAGGACCTTTTTGGAAGCGAGGACGAAGAAAACAAGAACCATGCTTTGTTTTTTGTTTGACTCTACCAGTGGGGTTCTGCCAAACCTGCCTGGACTTATTTAGTGCACAAGTGTTTGCTCTATTATATCCACTTTCGCGATCTGAACAGTGCACATCAAAACTCCTCGAATCCGCTGAACACTCAATTGCTTATGGGTTTGCTCAGTGGGCTTGAAATAAATTTATCAACAACAAGCTTCAACCGGCCTCGCCAAATGAATTTACTGTTTCTAATTCAATGGCATGTTGGAAATTTTAAAATAGTTAAAGTCATTATGTCTAGAGGCACTGAGGTATGCAAAGATCTACTTAGGTATCTTCAATGCCTCGTTAATCTACTTGCCAAGAGGCGTATAGTCTTTCGTGCTCATTTTGATAATCAGCATCAAGCAGAAGGTCATTCATTAACTTATTAAACTTACTTCGTTTCACAAATGGAGGCGTAGGCCTTCCAATGAAATGTACGAATGGTGCTGACATCAATTAATCAGCCAACCGCGTTAGTTGGCGCACCGCTCTGGGCAAAACTGCTACTTCTGGTTAGCCTGCAATGTGACGCACAAAAGCTGTGCTCCTCAGTGTCTGGTGCCTCAGCGCTCGACTATGGTGATATGTAGTGTCACAGCTTTCTTTGCGGCATCTCTGCATCGGATGCACTTTGATGGAAGCAAAATGAACTCGACTGTCCTCTGCCCTTTTGTTTTGGTTAGGTTTGGAAATGGAACATCGACTAGTTACGACTTGCACAAATACTTTTTAAAGTGATTCTGAACTCGTTTGGGTATCTCCTGGATAGGAAGTTCAAGGTAAAGAAATCGAAACACCAACGGTGTGATGCTGTCATTTCGTGCCGTTGCGAGGACGACATGTAAGGCGGAAGAGGTGGTGGAGAGTAGGACCACGAGCACAGTCATGAATCGGCCACATGTGTGTTTACCCCAAAAAGGACCGGGACATGTGCACACATTAGCGTTTTTTCGAGACAGCCTTGCTCTGCATGCGTGAAACATTTCGGTTGCATGGGTGCGGTAAATCTCTTATGCCAAAGGAAATATCGGTAATATTGTTTTACTATGTAATTAAAAACTGCTGTTTTGGGGAGCTTCAATACGAATCGTACATCCTGGATGCATGAGATAAGAAATTAAACTGAGATTTGAAAATATCAAGCCATTCTAAGGCAGAAAAACAGCAGGATACTAGATGCAGCAGCTAAAAATTCAGGTTGAGCGTGAAGGAAATGGCCAGTGGTGGATGGGATTGATAGCATAACAAACTCAATTAACCAGGCTTGATAGTTATTTCGCATAAACCGGTGTGCAATAGACCGAAAAAGTGCTTCCAATTGAGAATGCAATTTCATTATTCAAACATTGGTGAGAATATCTTTAAAGCAGTGCATGGAGCCAAAGGGCCGCAACGTTTATCTTTAATTTTAGTAAATTTAACTACTGAAAGCAGTTACTTCTCCCCAGGAAGATGTTTAAGCCGGATCGCTAAACAGCTATTTGGTTTCAGTTATGCACATGTCTAGTTGCAATCGAAATGACCGCATGCGTGTGCGGCAAAACGAAACCAGAAAAGTCAAACCAAAAGCATGGTGAGGTTCCACTTGGAATGGCTTCACTAAGTGATCATCACGACGTTGTGTCATAGTAATGGCATCGCCTTCCAACGGAAGGTCAGAGACATCAAAAGAAATTTTAAATATTCAAATATGGGGTTCATATTTAGTGGCATTAAAAACAGCTGGGATGGAATTAGATGAAAAAGTGCGTATATTCCTAAATTTAATGGTTCTGCTCGGTGAATACAGTACTGGTTGCCCACCCTTTTTTCATTGATGAGTGATTTAAGCGTTTTAACAGAAAATCTCAGAATAATGTCCTTGGAACTTCATTTATAGCGATATATCATGGAGCATAGAAGAATTTACCATCATCTTTTGAATTCAGAGAAAGCAGCTGGTGTCAATCCAAATGTAGTCACTACCAGACCCTAACCTTAGCATCTCTTATTCGCGCAAATGTGTTGCACGCATTCACTCACTCGTGTGCTACGATAGCACTCATGCCGCGTTGCGACTAAGCGCATTCGCAGAGACATTCTCGCAGAGAGAGTAGTCCCTTTCGCTACCTAATATTAATTACATCGCACTCTGTGTAGGGGTGTTCATTGCATTGAGAGCATTTCGCCTTCGCAAAACTTGTTACCTAATCGCAAAATGTAGCCATGATTTATCGCAGTTACCGCTAGAGGTGCCATGTTTGCAACGTAGTTGACGTGAGGAACCGTTAGCATGTGTGTCAACATCTGTAGCGTTCGCTGCTCCGACAACTATGCATCACTGTCTCACACTCGGATTAGAGTTTACCAACTCATGGTAAGTAGAGAGGGGGATGCACAGCAAAGTATGCATGGGTTAGTGATGCGCTTGATGCCCCTGTAAAGGTTTTAAAGACATTACCACCCTCTTCCAGCACCATCTGGTTAAAGTCGTCACACATTTAACTAGTCATTGGTGAGTAAAGTATAAAATCTCATGCACGAATGTTATTCGGGTAGTGCACAGAGCCAAAATAAGTGTGTGAACGCAGAGTTGACGTCCCTGAAATGTCTACTAGTAGATCGAGCCATCGTGTCGGGATGAAGTGGCGAAGAAGGAGTGCTATTTTTGTTAATATTAAGACATCACTACTAATTTGAGGCAATCAAGAGCTATCAATATGGCGTCAAATCTGGTTTAATAGGAGTAGCTAGCATCAGCAGCAGGTTGCCCAATCTTGACCACAAAAAGAGCTAGAACCACCGCTTGGTCAATGTGGGCCGCATGAGATCGAGGAGATGGTAGCAGCAAAGTACAAGACCACTTGCAAATGATTTGTTACTGTTTCATACTTTACTTTGTCAAGATCTTTAAGGTAATAGACCTCGGTGCATTTGCTCGTATACAATTACATTTAAGGCAGCAGTCATGATTTACAAACCCGCTTCACCGCATCCAGATTTTTAACGATCTCCAATTAATCCGACTCTAAGCTGCAATAGGAACAGCTGTAAATAAATGGAATCCTTGACGGCATTAGCCATTTTGAGAGCAGCCGGCACTTCATCCCAAGCGGCCGATTTGGTAGTGCTGACGTCGAATGTCTTGTTGAGCGTGGAGAAATGGTGCATAATTTGTGGTCAGGTGGGAATTTCGAGACAATAATTTCTCTCAACTGCGCCTTAGTTATCAGGCCTTCTGCTGGACACCCTGAAGATTCGGTAAGGGCACTGACGTGGATTATAACTATGGCAGGAATTTGTGCATCTAAAATGGCAACCGCTTTTGATAGTAATGAAGGTAATGGAAGACGTGAAGGCAACAAAGCCAGAGACCGCTGTGCTAGGAAAGACAGAAAGGTAATTGAAGATCAGGACCAACGATCATATAAAGGGGTAAATTTTAAGGCTAGAGTGCCTGATCTGATAAAAATTGGTCTTGATTAGATCCATATTGCAGCATCTAGCGCTTTCACTTCTCCTGACGTCGCCGTAACCCCTACCACGCCCAACGCTCGAAATTAAATCAACCTCGTAGGGAGGAAGGTAAGGCAAATCAAGCGCTGTGCAAATGTGAATTTAGTCTGCTGATCTTATTAACTTGATTCGAGGTGCAAAACACGCCCTTGCATCTGCATCTCTATGACTGTTGGCGCACCCTCGTGTCTGGTGCACGTCTATAGTTGTGCGTCAGTGGAAGCTTTCTTGAAACTTTGCAATGCCTACAGTTGTTTGTCGGCACTGGGATGTCTCCTTAAAAAGAAATAGGTAAGTGCAGCCGATGTTAGCCATAGACTTGACAGCTGTGCAGAACAAGTATTAGTGGTCATTAGGCCCGAAGCGGCGCTCTTAATTTTACCGGTATCATTTAAAATGCAACCACTTGGATGCCGCAAGTGCAGCAAAGTGAACCGATCTAAGCTGTCTATATGAGCCATTTACTTTCATCCATGACAGTAGGTGAACTAGCGAGGTTTCTCATGGTAAGACTCAGCCTAGCGCAAAAAAATGAATTGGGAATGCCCTCAGAGACGGCCACATATCAGCGCAGTTGATCCCACTACACCATTTGCAGTTCTTTCCGGAAACGAATAATCTTCACATTAAGACCATCATAAAACTCACAGTCACTATTTAAACTGCTGAAAGCATCAGTTACCCAAAAAACCTCAACGCTAATGCTTCCAGAAAGTCAGTTGAATTCTAATGTATTTGGATACAAAAATGGCAATTTTCGTCAAAAATTTGTCAATTTCTTTCATGCACCTATCTGTTATGAGGCTGTATTCCTATTGACAAGACCTTGTAATCAGCTTTACTAAACCTGAAATCAGGGTGGAGCCTGTCTTTTAAGGTGCAGAGTTGGGGAAATGGTGCATGCATCACTACTGATGGGCGCATAAGCGACTACTTAAACACGCGAGTAGAGCTTCCAATTACACGCTTTCCTTATGTCCAGCTAATTTTACCCATCCTTAACTCATGCCACTATTTTAGCTACACTCGCATGCGTAAATGCGCCTCACCCTCCGTTTGAGGAATGAGCATGCTCAATACGTGAGACGGCTATTTATTGCCATTGAGCATGCACAGGTGAAGGAGCCAGAAAATGAGCAAGTTCCAGCTCATTGGCACCTACCATAATGGCTGGATACTTCAGCGTCTGTGAAGAAATACGACAACTGACCTTGAGCGGTGGCATGTAGTCGTCCTCACTCTACCAGTCATATTGCAACTGCCTTTTCCATTTTACATTTGTGTGATGCTGATGTAGCTGCATTGCTGTGCTCAGTGGAACTAACTTATGTGGCTTACTTCTATAATTTAACTTAACTGATAATACTCTAATCAAAATCTTCCCTTTTAACTACCCTATTTCTACATTTCGGTTCACAATTTCTAGTCCACTGCTTGCGTCAATCTTGTCCGTCTGCAGAAACCCATTCAAAAAGCATCCACGTTCCAACAAGACTAATCAATCAAAAACAAGAAGCAACTAATTATTCCGAAAGGTGTTTTTAAAATGATCTTTTATCTGTCGCTGTTTTATTATATCAGTATCCCTTTTTCCTGATTGCTTTAATTTTTGTTTAATCAGAAATAACTCATTTTTGCATTTTATGTTAAGTGCAACCAAAAATACGTTTGCTCCTGTAAAGCTTTGCAGCTTTCTACAAGTCCATTCTTCGTCTCTGACTGCCTCTGCATTCCAAGGTGCATAATTTGGTTCTAGAGACAGTGCCACAAGGCAAACGCCTAAGCCTGTACCTTATTTGCTTGCTTGACGCAACATTTGGAGGCTCTAGTACCCATGAGTTGGAAGGAGTTTCTTCCCGTCAACTAATCAGGCATTTGATCTTTGTTAACTGCGCAAGCTCCAATTAGCTGTTTGATCACCACACCATACCGTTGCACAAGAATGTCGCCATGCGGGATGAGACGCTACAATTGCGACCTACCAGTACTGCATTCTGCTCCCTCTACTCGTCTCTGCTTGGATGTGTCTAAGGATGTCCCGAACTTTTCAAACCAGTGGCATCCATTTTTCACGACAGTGGGTGGCACCACATTGGACATGTGTGAATGGTCCGAAGAAGGTGGAGAAGGAGGAGAAAGGATGCAGCTGAGCGATTATGACTGTGTCATTTTATATCTTGATTATGCGGATTTCGAGCATCGGGATTGTGGACACCTGAAAGCCCTAGCCAATGGCATCTCGTCAAAGCAAACGCTTGTTGTGACAGGTTCAATGTGGCAAACGTTGGATCCCCTCCCAAACTTGGACTGCATGCAAAAGATGTTCGAGGCCGTAAATGGTTTTTACTTTCTCCCTTTTTCCAAGTTATTTGATGGTTGTCGCATTTGGTGCAACCGGTGGCAAAACGATTGGACGATCAATTTGGTGGAGATGGTACAGTGGGCCTGTCTCCATGTCATATGGGAAAGGACTGGAGCTTTACACGCCCAAGAATGTTTACGACTAGTCAGTCTACGACAGTATTTAATGAAGTGCCCAAAGCTTTATAAACAAAATAATATATAATGATGCTTGAAAAGACCTCCACTTTTTATTAGTGTAGTGGGTGGGTTCGGAACAAAATAGAAGTGATTTGGAATTGTCGAACCATGGCTGATAGATTGGCTCAGCGCTATTATCGTTGTAGAGGCGTTCTTGTAGGCTATAAAGGCATCATTATCTCCCAACATTAAACTACTGCGTATGAGAATATGGATTTTATGGTACTAATAAATTCAAAATGCAATTCGATGCATCCAAGACTGTTCACTTACATTATGTCACTTAATTAGTCTGTCAGATAGGGTTGCTTGATTTTGCGACTAGACATTCCTAACTTCGCCTGCCTTCTTGCAGACCGCATAATCACACGCGTGAAATCTGGTGGCATACACTCGCACGCACCAAGACGAATTTTTCCTGCCGCAACATTTGCCGCTTACCTCCTAACACCCAATTCGAATTATGACTTTATTCGCCGCTTTACAATGGTCGGTGTACACGCTGAGTTCACGTTGCCGACTAAGGAACGTGGATCCTAAATTTAGACGATGGTGATTTCGCTTTCTCGTGACTAACTGCACACCCTCAAAATGCTGTTTAAATAAGGGGTCATCAACTTGAGATCGGTGAGTGTTACGTGTTACGATCCGCAGTCGTAATCGTAATCGGATTTCAAATCTAGGCCAAAGCCAACCTTAAGCTGTGTGAGTGTCATTGAGGTGTGAAAGATTAAATTACCATGAGGATGGCCTTTCAATGCTAAGCAGGGTGACCCACTCTTATCAGGAACCTGATAAGCCTGTGAAGGTGGGTTCGCCAGTTGCTTTTGCTTGAGTCTTCCAGTATTTTTACACACGCATGGCTCAACTGCCTATGTAAGTGTTGCATGCTCCACTCGCAATTAATTTTGGGGTCCATACGCCATGTTGCCACAATGGCATCACATCATCAAGAGATCATGAGCATTGATGGCTTAAGTGAGAGTTGGGAGAGCGATTGTCGACCACTTCATTGCTCTTTTATGAACTCAAAGATAAAATTCCAGTAAGGTGAGACGCATTTTGACAGCACCTGGTTCGTCTCCAGTCACATCAAATGGCTAGCTGGTCAGGATTAAATTAACCGTCGGTCAGAGTGTTAAATGACTGACCAGCCGAACCATCAACCTGAACGGCTAACCTCCCAACTGAACAGTGCCTCTCATGGATTCATTCGTTGACACGGTAAGGTGTCAGAGGCAGTGCTGTCTTTTCTACGTCCTCTAAGGATACATACGCATCACCACCGACATCAACAAGAATGCAGACCCAAGAACACACTTGTATGGTCGAACCGCACCGTGGGCAAGTTTGGAAACTGGACAAACGGTGACAGCCTCTCAGGTCGTGGGTGTGTACGGTTTTTCTTGCAGTAGAATTCGAATCCAAATATGATGTAAAGAGCAGTAAAATGGAGCTAAATTATCTCTATGTGTATAATGTCACGTCCTGCCTTCAACAGAGCAGGTATAAAATTAGGGACACTTGAGTGATAAACAGGGAAATTGAGGAGAAAGCTGGACAGCAGCTAAAACATTATCTGCTTCTTACAAAGCGACAACTGTTCCTTATCTCTTCCAAGTTTAACAGTTCAAGGAAAAACCCTCATATGCTGAATAGGAGTAAGCACATGCCGATCGGTGTAAAGCATAGAAAGGTAGCTGCTCACCACTCGCCACTTCAAAATCTACTTTCGGAACGGACGTTTCCAACAGAAATAGGCATAGTTGGACCAGCATCTCTCATCCAGGGACAACTTGTATTTGTAGTCCATGTAGGTGTGCTTATAAAGAAGTTGCAGGCCTGTGGAATGGTCTATTTTGATCGCAAACACTCACGCTTACGCGGTGAATCCCAATGTTATTGGGTCCCTTGGGTCGTTGCGCTGAAGAGTCTGTTAAGCGATATAGCATTCGCTTTCAACTACGTGACGAGCTGCAATATGAATAGTAGGCAGCATTGACAGACTCACGAGAATGTTTACGCAAGCACTAGAACAGTGGTGGTAAAAAGGTTGCCGTGCCAAAATCAGTGAATTCGGACTACAGGCTTAAGTGTGGTTGTGAGATTAAAGACGGATTTGCCGTACTCGGTATAGACACCTAACTATCCAGCCACAAATGGTCATCCTTTGGTTACTACGCCAAGAAGCGCTACATCGTCTATTGAGTGTTTTAATGCCTATAGATAACATGCAGGCTTCATGCTCTTGAAGCGTGTATTCTATAGACCACAATCTGTCCAAAAACCGAATCTAAGTGGTATAAAGGTTTGCAAACCACTGTAAAGCGGTTCAAGGAATGTCACAGGGGATGGTGGTGATTTGTCTGTAATGTAGCTAAGATTCCAATTTGTCTGTGCCAAAACGGAACAAAAAGACTCATCATGCATAGTGAAGTGATTCGAACACCTACAGATGAAGAGGATGCCTCATCTGGTATTCTGCGTTTGTGGAAGTCATAGCCTATTATCTTCTGATATCATCAGTGAATATGTCTAGGAAATCCACTCTCACCTACAATTAATTTGGATGGCTGGTGGATGGATTTTGAGGGAATACTCTGATTGAAGAAACGCTGCAGCAATCGACACGGACCAGTGAATAGCGGAAGTGAAAGTGAAGGCGCGGTGTGCTTCGACTGTTAAATAAACTTACGCCTTCTCTGCTTTGCCTCTTCTGCTCTCCTTTTCTCTTTAATGGAAGTGATTTTACCCTCTTTTGGTCTTCCTTGGCACTGCGTCAAGTGAGTTCCATTGATTAATGCCATCAACTTCAATGAACACGTTTAACTTCCAATGCCTCACCAGCATAGCATGTCTGGCACCCTAGTAATTCATGTTGTCTTTCCCTCACTTAACTTCTTGCCTCTGACAAAAGTGCAGACAACAGAATATGGACTGAAAATGAGCGCCGATATAAAGTGAATGCGATGCACAAATCCCGACAAGCTAAAAATATCTTCGCACGTGAGTAAAACATGCTGCGATCGGTTGGCCAGTGGCCAAGTCAACAAGTGATTGAAGCGCAACTGGCAATCTAGGCGGAAATAACAAGCTACTAAGTTATTTATTCGGGCACGTATTCCCCCGCAAATCGTAGTCAGCGGTTTTGAGGAACTCACACACAAAGCAGTCACGAGCAATTTTAACTTAGTGGTTAAATGATGAGAATGTGATTGGATTGTAGGCTGGCAAACAATGAGGGTAGCCGAATCGTTGTGCTTGATAAACTATAACAATTCTTAAGGTCCTTCCTAACTTACCACTATATTCCGCTGGAGTCCAGAAACGATTGGCCAGTGCAAGTCTACACCCCTTTGCTAAAGGAAGGCATCGAGCACACTCATTTAGGCGTCACCTCCCCACCTACGTCGCACAACAATGAAAAGGTGCATTCATGGGAAAACCATCATCAAAGAATTGCTATTAATGGGATGACATTTCGCAGCTGCATGTAATTTGGACTAGCAATTATTCCTCCAATGTATCGAATCCAGTGTCCGGTCAGGGAGGCTGGAGGTGAAGGAAGGCTAAAGTTGCCTTGTGTCTTTCTAGAAGCACGTGTCTCAGCATCCCAAAATGGTATCAAGGCATTGTTGTCGCCCACCACGATCGACTAGAAAGTATGCCTTACCGTTTCCTTGGTTAAGTTACATCATACTAAGAATTTTTTTTTAAACAATATTCTCTTATTGTACCTGCAATCAGCTCTCTTTAACATATGCGTCATGATTCAAATCCACAAATCTCTTGAGGAGTAGTAGCTATTGCAAGATCTAGTAAAGTGGCGCTATAACTTAACAGCCAGTTACCGTTGAAAGATAAGAACGGAAGAAATGTTCACGCACAGCACTTGCAGCGCTTTTATGATGATCCTATTAAAAGATTTTTTATTTTCTTATTACAAACTAAGGCCGGGAAAGGAATTGGAATAGCTTTTACAAGTGTGTCACGCTAATTCTACTAGCACATGGACGCAAATTTAACCAGCCTCGCAATTTGCCAAACTGCGGCGAATGCGTAACCACCAGCACCAACCACTGGGCTATCATTACTCGTGATCTCTTTCTGTACTATTCAGGCGAGAACCGAGTTGACGCTTTTGTGAGACCAGCCGTGCTTGCTCCATTAATACGATGCATTGAAATTTCATCTTCAGCCTTCAGTTATTAATCAAATATGTTCCAAGGGAAACTGCCATTTAGCACTGACAGGATGGTAACGACCCCTAGGGAGTGTGCTAAATCACAATGCCGTATAGCTTGTTAAATGATGGGAATCGCATCTTCTTGCTTTCCTCCTCGTAACGTTGCATCAGCAATCTTAGGGCTGGCGATGCATTGGAGATATGATTTTCCATCACATCTTTCTTGAGCAAAATTTCTTTTGTAAATAGCGTTTTCATGCTCATCGACCATATGTACAGGGTTTACGATTAGTGGCTTGAAGGGTACGGCCTTGATGTTAGAAGGTTGGAATTGACGCATTTCTCCTATGTCGCGCTGAGGCTTACGTGACATCGTTAACTTGGCTCAGACTGTGTGTCTAGTCGTGCATAGCATTTGAAAGCAATGTACTACAAGTCCACTAGGGGTTCCCTGCACAGGTTCGAATTATGCTCGCAACAGTGTCCTTCTTTGCATTTTCGACATTGTGCACCTCCTAGCACACATTCGTTTACCACCATAATCCCGACGGTGGGGTGTGTAATTACTCCTGGCGTTCCTGAAGCAAAAGGCGTCTAGAAAGTCAGCGCTCGCGCCATCGCGCTCACAAGTTTTAGAATTAGTTTGCAGGCCTGCGCTGTAGATTCTCGTTTGCTTTGTAGTTCGTCGCTCTAACGGCTCGAATATCGCTACGCGCTATCAGATACATTACAGACCTACTCTATATCAACACAACGGCATCAGCAGCATCTCGATCATTAAGATTTGGGAGTTGATGAACGATGGTGTACAGCATCGATACCAGTGGCCAACGGCCAGTACACGCGCCTTTCATTCGCACCATCTGTTTACGTGGTTTATGCTTGAAACCGTTTCAATTTCAGGCTACAAATAGCTGCACTACTGAGGCCTCGATGGTGATGCGCCATACACCTGCCACGTGCCACTCTGAGCTGTTGTCGAAGTAAGTATGTCTGCATTTGTTGGAAGGCAAATGAACTGCTGTGGAGACCAGGGATTATGCAGGTGACCCATCAAACAGTCTCAAGAGCAAACAACTAATACGTTCGCAGCTAATTTTGATAATCGTAAGCCTAAACTAAGTTGCAAATGTGTTTGAATCGAGGGGACTACCTTGCGGCTCACAACAAGCGCATTTCGCAAATAGGCAATGCAAATCAATGTTTGCAAACACATTGGCTTCTAAGCAGCAAACGTTTCGAACAAACTTTAAGCAACGTCTTTTCTTCGTCACTGCAGCGTTGAAGGACCTATAGAATTGGCTGTCGGTGTCACCCAAAATGTGCATTTACTTCGCTGCGTCACACATGTGCGGCATGGATTATTTATTAGGCATGAACGATCGGTTGTGCCGACTTGAATTCCAGACGCATTAAGTGAGAGCAAAATGTGCAAAATAAGAATGGGATCGGGTGATTGGACAAGCGGTAGTAAGCTAAGCTTGACTTGTGGTTTGGCAGCATTGGAGTGTTCACTGGGAGGCATAACTTGGTATTCCAATGCAAGATCACCTACTTCACTACAGGTTGTATTTTTGTCCTAATGGCACAACTAGAAGACGAGACCAGTAGTATTTACCTTTTCTGTGCCTCAATGGAATAGGTGATGAGCTATACAGCGGCTCTACAGAGAGCGCGGCTGAAATGAACGGAGCTGGGTGGGAGGTCTTGCTCTGCCGCCTATTTTACTCAGCAACACACCTTTGCGCAATAAGTGTCAATTCAATCCACGCACGAAATGTTTTTAAATACCTATTATGCGCCTCCATAGGTGCGACGATTAACGGAAGTAGTGATTAAATTACCGTGTGAGTGAGGTGGCAGAACCTTTAGTCTCCCACTGAAGTCAGTGGAATCAAAGGGTCTAGCCAATAGAGAGCTGGTGGGTGGAGGAGCAGAGTACTCTATTGGCTTATGATAGAAATCAATGGAATAGCAACACCCCATTGAATCGTGGTGTAATTTGTAGAGAAAAAGGCTAGAGTTTTTGCATCTTATGCCAAAATCATCCTAATCACAATTTGTGATTAGCATCAACCCTACCAACATCATATATCATATCCCGATTGCCTCACTCGAGTTCCTACGACACACATGTGTGACATGTGGGATTTGTCAGTTTGTGGTAGCTGGCAGTAATGCTGCAATGTTTATGGGCGTTCTGCAGAGCTATGGTCTCTTTGCCCATATCGTGATGTGTAGTAAGAAGGACTATGGCAATGGTCATGTCCTCACCCTTAAGAAATTTGAGCCACGCTGTGAGCATCCGACGTAACTACAGCACTCATGTCATTTCCTCCTTCTTTGGTGTACGCTATGTATTTACCTATTCGGCTGCCTATATTTTTTGGAGTGCCGAAGCTAAATCAAAGAGCAACGGCAGTGGGAGCAATAATTCCTTTTTAGTTGCTTCGAGAACAGCACAGCGAATATGTGGCAACGCTTCTGATAGGGACCCAAATGCATTTCAGCCTAGACTTGCAAGCCAGCTGAACAACAAAGATATTCTGTTAAGTATAAGTCAAGCACTGTCCCTTTGTCCTTTTAAACATTGGCTAGTGCATAATGCCTAACACCAAAGCAATCGTGTTGTGGCGCGACATTCACTCTCCTTCCTTGGTTGATGCTAAAGGGTGTGTGTGTGAAAGCGAAGCCAACACTCTTGGCACATGCCAAACATTCATGCATTAAGTAAGTCTTTCTCTTCAGGCCAAAGGCTTCAGGTTCTTAGAGAAATGGATTCTAGAAGCACATATGTTTATTGCTCCAAAAGGCACCGAAATGAGCAATTTTGAACCTTAACTTGGGAACTTCAATTGCCGCAATTTCTATGTGCAGTAATGCCGCTTAGTTTTCATAATGGAGAGTGAGTGCGCCGACGTCGGGTCTAGATTACGGTATAGGTGGCCGTTAATGAATCGTGGATTACGGAGCTGATGTTGTTGTATGGATGAAAATGGAACATGGGATTGGAATGTTTGCTCGATTTCTTTTGAGTTTACCTCTATCGCATCGATTGAAAAGTGAAATGTGAGGATGACTTCTGGTCTTCACTCGTGCCACATGGAATGAACCTTTGAATGTTGAAGCATCACGCTCTGCCATTCCCTTTGGGCACTTTCATGCACTGTATGGTGATGGTCTAGTACTCCGTGCACTGCCAGATGACTAACACTGGGTCGGCGCATTGCAATTTAATTGCCAAACAGGTGGCTTCGTCTTCTTTGTCACCTTCCCTACATCGCTCATGATTTGCCAAAAAATTGAGGCCAGCTAAGTATTTTAAAAAATTTGGTTCGACAATGGTGTATAAGGGGGTGCTCTCTCTTCCTCTCTATCTTCCTATTGCGGTCTCCGCCTGTCTGCACGCCCCCAACAATTGCCAATATCCTATCGAATGTCCACCTCGACGCGCAACCTCTACTTAGCATGGAATCAGTAGTACTTACAAAAATGCTAGTGGAAAAGACTGGCAGCAGGTGGGTATCGCATGCGATAATGGAGGTTCAACAGTGATCGCCCTCCTTCTGATTCCATTTTGATGACACACTAATGAAGTCTGTACACCTTTATCGACCACTGTTGGGACTGCGTTGTTTGGAACGTATGCTATTCGTAGATTGAACATAGTATTCTTGTGGTGGTGATGCCAATGGCGATAGTGGTGATGAGCGTTTGAGTTAGCATGCATGCATCTGCACATTTGCATACCATTCATCTTGAAGGCAAGGAAGACAAAATAACTCACAATAAGAATCAGTGCTTCTTTAACGAGGTGGACTCACTTGCTGACTCGTTGTGTCGAGAAGGTACGCACTACCGCATTAAGTAGGATAGAGAAGAAAGGGAGTAAGACAAAACACACCATGCCACACCTACAATAGTTCCCTTAAAGGCAATCTTTTTAGATTCCTCTATGCACAGTGCCTCCCAGTTGGGAAGCTCTGCAGGGTCGATTGCAACTTATCCCACTTGGACTCTCGGGCCCACTAAAGACGTGCATACTACTACCTCCACTCCATTCCCCTCAGGCCTTCATCCAAATAAACTCCAAGCCTTCACTTCCACTTACGAAGATCTGGCACTATTCCTGCTGAAGGCTCACCTCCTGCTTTGCCCCTACTGGCGTACTTCACGGCTACTTTAGCTCGTCAACAATTTTCATCACCCCTCACCTGATGTAGCAGCATTTAAAAACGCCGAACTTCGCAAGAGATGCGGTCTAATCTCAGCGTCCCAAATGTGCATAGGTACCACAACAGCCTAAATTATGCACACACACATTTTAAGGCAGACGAGGATATGTTCCTAGACCTCCCTTAAACCTTAAATGCTTTTCAATCTGTACCACACAAGTAATGACTTTACGATGACAATGACGCTCAGAATCCAACCAAATTACGTGTTGAGGTGCCTAGCCGAATTAATTTACCAAATTGGTCTCATTATTACATGAACGATCCAAATAACATTCAGCTTAAGAAAGTGGGTTATTTTTTGAGATTCCATTCATTTTTTATTCATTGCCTCTGTTAGATATCGCCTGCCTGCTTGAGGAGTACTGGAACCCTGTCCAAGAGTGTATTATATTGTCATTTGCCCTCGAAAATATTTGCTTTCTCTGCCCATTGCTTGCAATTACGTTACTTGGCCGCTGAATTGATCACTAACTTAGTTCGTGGTTTTCGCTGTGCGATATTATATATTTGGCATGCTTCCAAGTTAAATGTTTTCGTTTTATATTTTTCTGCTGCATCTCTTTGCTTATTGTTCCACTCTTCTCTTTTTTAATATTCCTCTCAAAGGTCGTTAAACGTCTGGTGGCGTTGTGGATGTTGCGCTGGTCACTGGCTTAATTAGACATGCATAACCCTCCCGGAAAATAACAGTGGCGGAGAGTTTTGGGATCGCGGTTATAATCAAGCGTTGATAACTGGTGAAAGTGTTAGCGGGTTCTTTCGCCTTACAGCTAACCCTTTTCAATTTGAACCGGTCACAGTATTCGATATCCATTCAATCCTAATTGCAGACGCATTTTACATTGGTCATTGCACGGATGATCCGAAGACCACTTGCAGTAGCAAATGTTTGCTCAAGGCACCACAGTGTTCTGAGAGCATCGGAAAGGCATAAAGTGCAAGTTGACAATGTGGACTAGGGATATGGCCAAGAGATCACTAAGTAAAGTGCATGTGACTTCCTGAGCATGTAAAGTGGTAAAGGAAAGGAGACGATTCTTTCCTTCCATTAATTATTTAGCTTCTACTAAAGCCTTAATGTGTCGCATTATGTGGCTCTGTTCCTCTGCATTTTGAAGTGCTGATATCAGCGATGACTCAGGTTGGTAAATCACACCAACGACTAAGGTAATTTGTATCCAGCATTTGCAGATGCGCCAATTTAGGCTGCAAACACGGAACATTCCAACTCTTTATGCTAATTTTCGACTGAAGGATTATAAGGACATATTTCTACTGCATAAAATCGTTTTACTTTAGGCAAATCTCTTTTGTTTTTCCACTTGTCTGCCCAAAACAGAAGATAGTCGAGTTGAATAAGGAGCTAGTTCTCTTATTGCTTTTTAACGAATGCGTGATTAACCTTTGCAGCATGCATATGGGTGCGTGATACAATGGGATGAGGTGTGCCATGTTCGTCACTCACAATGGAATAGCTACCTCCCAGTCGGTTCTTTCATACCACCAGCTTAGTATTTGTAGCCCAGTCTAAAGTCAATGGTCGGCAGGTCGGAGTGAATGATGACCGCAGTAGTGAGGTAGATTGTCAGTGGCGAACAGTTGGAAGCGACACACATCTCCGCTTCATTCCTTATCACCATTACTGGGTAATGACCATGCCAGGGCCAGATAGTGCGTGATAAGTCGGCACTGACATTTTCTTTGGCATCTTACATGATAACTTCCAATTGTCCGGCTAGCAAAGGAACCGTCAATCCTCCTCATTGTCACCTTGAGTACTCTTCATTGACAAGTTTAAATCATTTTTGCTAGAAGCTTTGATTTTACCGAGGGTGGTGACAGTGTCCCTGTCAAGGTGTGTTCTTACTAAGTGCGCATGCAGCTTCTTGAAACGTCCACCCTTTCGGATATTAATGCAAACTGATGCATATTTACATCATTTGGAACGAGTTGATCTGTTTAAAATGGACCTTTTGCCAATTCGGATCGAATCGGGATAGTAATAACAAGGTACGTCAATGTTTATCTACTTTCCATAGCGATGCAACTCGCACATTTTGCAATCTGTATTACTTTAGTTAACATCTTAAAAACATAGATACATACCTGCCCACGATTATAATCACCTACTTCCACTGCGTTGCATTAAGGACACCTTTTTTAGATAGATTCATTAACCACGTCATAAATTACCTAGATATTCTAATGATTTATGCTCAAGAAAATACAGTTTAAAATCTGGCATACTTCCAATTAGTGACGAATAAATCAACAAGAATTGCAAGAACGTAATTGATAAAAGAGATTTAAGTAGCACCTGAGACTCGTAGTCGGTCGTTGGGCTTTGCCAAAAGGCTAGATAAGAGAAGTGATTGGAATTGAATGATGATCACTTGTCGTATAAAAGGGGCTTCAGTTGGATAGTTCATATCATATTTTGCGTGGTAATGTCTAAGTTGGGTTCGATCAATTCTGCATATATTGCATGACTCCAATAAATCCATTTTGCATTCATATCACCTCCGAACGTTGCTAAAATTCACTATTAAGATTTCTGGTTTAGGAGAAAATCAACAGATGAGCGACTAAATCGAGACATTCCTATTCAAACTTTCAGTTTCTACTACAGTGTAAAGGACATGAAATGCCTGGACTTGCACCTCTGCAGGATGCTTTTCTCTACAAAGGCGGACAGCGACCGTCGTTGTTTTTATCTCTCAAGAAAGCATTACAATAACGTAGAAAATTTGTTTCGTCGCCTTGCGCCGGAAGAGTTTCCTGCTGATGTACAAGCACCGATCAGTTGTTTGATCACTACACCATGTCGCTGCACGGAAAATTTGTCGTATGGGATTAGAAGCCACAAATGCGATTTGCCGGTGCTGAATTCTGCTTCCTCTACTCTTCTCTTCCTGGACGTGTCTACGGGTGTTCCCAACTTTTCAAACCAATGGAATCCATTTTACAGGATGGCAGGTGGTCTCGTACTGTACATCCGTGAATGGTCTAGAGAAGGTGGAGAAGGTGGAGAGGGAAGAGAAATTATGCAGCTGAGCGATTATAACTGTGTCATTATATGTCTTAATTATCCGGATTTCGAACATCGGGACTGTGGTCACCTGAATGCCATAGCCGCTGTCTTCACGTCAAAGCAAACGCTTGTTGTGACAGGCTCGATGTGGCAAACGTTAGATCTCCGTCCAACCTTGGACTGCATGCGAAAGATGTTCGAGGCCGCGGGTAATTTTCCCATTTCCTCTGTTTTCTAATTTATCAAATGGTTTTTGCATTTGGTGCAACAGGTGGCAAAACAATTGGACGATCAATTTAGTGGAGATAGTACAGTGGGCCTGTCTCCATACCATATGGAGAAGAAGGAAAGCTTTACACGCTCAAGCATGTCCTCCATTGTTCGGTCCACGAAGGCATTGTATAAAGTGTAAAAAAGCCTTGGATATATGCATTATACAATGTTGCTTCAAAAAGCCTACATCTTTCATTAATGCAGTGGGTTGGTTTAGGACGAGATAAAAGGGGTAATGCATTAGACCGATGCAATTCTCCTTGTGGAGGCGTTTGCGCAGACTATAATGGTGCCATAATCACTCAGCACCAGACTGCGGCGAACGAGGATAAGAGTTTTCTTATTAGTAATACTTTTGAAATGCAAATCTGATGTACCAAAGGCTGTCTGCTTGTATTATCTGACTTAACTAGTCGGTCAGAAAGGATGCTTGATTTTGCGACTAGATATTTCTGACTTCGTCTGCTTTCCTGCGCATTGCATTATAATACGCGTGGTATCAGGTGGCATATACTTGCAGACAACGAGACGCATTTTTCCTGCTTTGCCCTCATTGGTAACCTCTCAACATCAAATTTCAGTAGTGAATTTACTCACCGCTTTGCGATGGTCGGTACGCACGCTGAGTTCAGGTTGAAGACTAAGGAATGCTTTCCAGTGACTGATTTTACGCCCTCTAAATGTTGTTAAAATGAGAGAGCATCAACTTGATATCAGTGAGCATTACGAACTATGGTCCGCGGTCGTAATCATAATGAGATTTCAAATCAAGGCCAAAGCTTGCCTCAAATCATGTAAGTGTCGTTGAGATGCGAAAGATGGCGCATTTTTAAATGAACCTTTGATATTAAGTCCCTAAATTTTCACTCTTTTGGGTAGTCTGTGTCGAATATCAACTGATTAGCGAAATAGGGCCTAATCGTGTTAGTCGCCTGTGCTTTGCACCTTCCTCTGGAATCATTGATGACATGAGCAAGGCAGGTTTAATTGCCAAGAGATTGATCTTCCAAATACTAAACAGAACGACGAATTTTTAGCAGAAACCTGATAGGCCTGTAAATGTGAGCTCGCTGGTTGTTTGTTTGCTTGAGACGTCCAACATTTTAACATGTAACTGGTTCAACTGCCCAGTCAGGTGTTTTATGTTCCATTCGCAATTAAATTTTGGAGTCCATATACCAGCTTGCCGCCATTATATCGCACCATCAAGCGAGCATGAGCAGTAGTTAAGTGAGAGTTGGGAGCACGACAGTCGACTACTTCATTGTGATACCATAGCCTCCACGTCAAATCGCCAGTAAGATGTGACGATTTTGGCAGCACCTGAGTCATCTGCAGTCACAGTCACTTCTGATGGCAGGCCAGTCAGGTTCAAATTAGCTGTAGACCAAGTCGTTAAATGACTGACCAGCCAAGCCACCCGCCGGAACACATTTTAAGGGGTTAGACCTCATTTTAAAGTTAGTTGGCGTAAGTTTACAGTCCCTAAGATCCTTTGGCGTCATTTTAACGCCCTAGGCATCGTTTCTCGGGTTTAAATCTCACGTGGCCTTGTTATGCTGCAAAAAATTCAGGTGGAGTCGAAATTTACGGTCGTTTGAAAACAATCTAGTGCCCACTTATTTACGAAAATCACTTATTTACTTGTCATCCCAACTTTACCTCTTCTTCACCCACCACCATCACAACTACTGACCCTCCGCTCGACCTCTATCACCTGGCTCGCATTCAATATCCATTCTTCCTTCCTTTTTTCTCTCTTATTCCACCTTCCTCTTTTATCCTTGTTTTTTTTTCCCTCTTCGCTTCCATCTAGAGTTTCTTCATTCCTTCCTCCTTACCCTTCACAACCATAGATTTGAAGAGAGTCACTCCGCACTGCCTGAAATCACCCCGTTAATATCGTAAAAAACAAACATTTATAAAAAGGAATGTCAATCGCTCGCCTCTATTCAACTAATCGGCTTTAAACTCGTCTGCTGCGCACTCCTGCCTTTCATCATATTTTGGATGGTACCACCCTCCAGGAAGACAACAGTGATTGTTTGATAACTTATTGTCTTGCTTGTCGCAAAAAAGGAGCAAAAGGGAGAAGATTATACGAAGACCGAGCACCAACGCACAGTGTGTTTTTTTGGCCTCTGCTTTGATACACCCAAATTGCATGCAATGCATTACCATGAGAGGCATCTACTAGCAAGCTATAAGTAGTTGGAGATAAGGTAATGGAGAGATTAAGAGAAGAAAAGGTAGACAAAAAAAAGTCGGGCCGATAAATAGAGGCAAAAAAGGGGACCGATGAAGAGAAAGGAGGAAAGAAAGAGCCTCAACTAATGTCAGTGAGAAGCCAAGTCTCATTTCGCTCCTCTGCTTGTTTGAGTGGTCACCCGCAAAATCTCTCTGGTTAAAACTGGGACTCGTGAGTCCAAGACTAGTTACCCTGCTTAGCTACCCAGGTTCAAACTCTTTCCTATTTTAGCATTAACCATTCGATATGTTTGCAAGCGTCACTATATTGAGACTAAATTTAATAGTCTGATTCCTTCCATGGAGTCATTTATACAACAGTAACCCATCTCGCATCCACCTAGACGCGTATCGCCTCCTTCGCAAAAAGAAGAATTAAACTAGCTAAATGGTATACTGATTGCAGAAACAGCAAATTTTGTCGATTTTCGCACCATCCGCGAAGAATAAATGCACCGAAGTCTAAAGCAGCGCATTGATCGAAAATTGTGTCACGCATTCGCGACGTGATCCAGTGTTGCTATTTATAATGGGAGAAAGTGGCTGTAGAAGGGCTGTGTACTCATGCTACACACGTGGGTTTTATCGCCTTCATGCACACTCACGCCGTTATTAAGCGTAATTAGTCGTTTATCGCACTCACTTTACGAGATGCAATGCAAGTCATTCACTTACAAGATATTCCCGCCTCTGGATAGTTCTGTGGTCACCGATATGTGACGCCCAAAGAGTATAGGCTATTCCGCCAATAACGCTCAGCGTTACAACTTGCTGTTTTTTGCAATAGAACAGACGTACACTGCCACTGCCTGAGAGGCTAACATTATTTATGTAGTTTCCCAACTTGCTCATGGTAGGGTTCAACTAAATAATTGTGTTCCGGAATCAAAATTTTTAGTGATGTTGGCATTGCGCATGTATCTTCAGAGGACATAGAGAAGACAGTACTGCCTCTGACACCTTACCTTGCCAATGAACAAACCCATGAGAGCTGCTGCTCAGTTGGGGGTTAGCTGGTCAGTTGGATGTTTCTGCTGTTCATTTATTTAGCAATGCGGCTGACAGCTCATTTGGACCTGACTAGCTGGCCATCAAATTTGAATGCGGCTGCAGATGAATCAGGCACCGCCAATATCCGTCATATCTTGCTGGAACTTATGCGTGGAGAATATGAAATCACAAAGAAGTGGTGGGCTATCGGGCTCTTGACTCTCACTTGAACTGCTAATGCGGACGCTCTCTTAAAGATTTGATATTACAATGGCAAGCTGCTATATGGACTGCGAAATAATTTTTGAATGGAGGATACAACGCTCACATGGACAGCTGAGCCAGGTACGCGTTAAAATATTGGGCGCATCAAGCAAGCGAACAACCAGCAAACCCACATTTACAGGCCTCTCAGGTGTCCGCTAATGGCGTGTCACCCCCTTTTTTGTTGAAATACCAGCCTCATGGTGTTAAGCCTACCTCATCTATGCCCTCAGTGTTCCCGGAAGGAAGTTCAGAAATCTGATTGTTATTTCACCTGCGGATCACAAATCGTAAATCTCGGCGATCTGAAGTTGGGGTCCTCTCATTTAATCAACATTTGGAGAGTGCAAAGTTAGTCACTAGAAAGTAAAATCAATGTTGTCTAATCATACAATCTGCATTCCTTAGTCCTCAGCGCGAACTTAGCGTGTATGCCGACTAATGTGAGGCGGTGAGTAAATTCACAATTCAAAATCAATGTAGGAGGTTAGCCGCCAGTTCTGAGGCAGGAAAAGTATGTCGCGGTATCTGCGAGTACACGTCACCGGATGCCACGCATGTGATGAGGTGGTCCACAGGAAAGCAGACAAAGTCTGAATTATCTAGTCGCAAAATCAAGCATCCTTTCTGACCGACTAGTCAAGTCACACAATGTAGGCGAACAGCCTTTGACGCATCAAATTTGCATTTCAGAATGACCGGTTCCACGAAAATTTGTAATTCCAAACGCAATGGTTAAATGTTGAGGGCCAAAGCTATCATTATAGTCTACGAAAACGCCCCTACAAAGATAAGAGCACTAAGCTAATATATTTCAAACCACTTTCATTTAGCTCCCAATCCGCCCACCGCATTAATTAAAAGTGTAGGTTATTTCAAGCATCATTGTATATTGTTTGTTATGAAAGCTTTTAAGCACTTCATCGAATGCCGTCATAGACTGACTAGTCATGAACATGCTTGAGCGTATAATGCTATAGTCCTTTCCCATACGCGGCTTGCATGGAATATTCCGCAGCCAGTACAGATGTCACGATGCTTAACAAATTAAGTCGTATGGTCAAAAATATAAGCAGTAAAAGAAAAAATAGGCTACTTGCTTGTCTTTAAGTTTAGCGAGGTTAAAATCGTGCGCACAACTTCAATTCAGAGACTAGAAGGGAATGACTTTAAATGCGCATCCGTGTGCACAAAACATAGGGAACAGTGCAAGCGAGATGGGCGGACGGTAAAGAGTGTGACTCGTAGCAGCGGCAAACAATGTGACGCAACCACCCAATAGGAGAAAAAGGCAATCAATGATAGAAAATTAAGCAATAGTGGGAATCAAAACAAGTTGTGGTAGTCCAGAACTCATCATCATCACCTCAAAACTGACGCGGAGCTGAGGTGCGCTACCCTATTTCATCTGTGTATAAAAGTGAAGAGCAGACACTTTGTTTTCCGCTTAGGAGGCTAACAACACAGGTTAGTGTCGATGATGAAGAGTCACCCAAGGACCTTTGATTTTCTGGCATAAGGCCTTTAAGGCTGACCTCCAAGATAGGCTCGAATTGTAGACTGCAATTTGCTAGGCGTACCGAATGAACTCGATTAGTAAATATGTAGCTAGCAGAGCGCAGTTACTAAGCAACGTGCTTTGCTTTAATTCTGGCGAGGTTATAATGAATGCTGCGCCCTTGTTTAATCCAAATCGTGAGCAAAGCTTCAAATTGGAGGATGGAAGAAAATGACATTAAATGTGCACACACATGTACAAAGCATAGGTTTACCCTACTTATTGTGGTCCAGGAGCTCCGTGGCATTATAACTAACTCACTCAATCAGTTGTTCATGCTTAAGATCAAGAAGATACACGAGCTTTGTAAGGGTCCGCTCAACGAAGCACAGAGCTCTTTGCAACTTGTATCCTGTCTTTTAACTAAATAACTCATGACCAGGTGATCTTCCTTTTCCTTACACTCGTTGCTTCGAAAATTTTTGACGCACATCTAATGTCCCCGCAAACTAAAAGGTTGTTCTGGCAGGCTTCATTTTGGCCACATCCAGCTGGAAAAATGCCGACCCAAGCCGGATTGCCACGCACCACCGGCAAGTGATTCTGTCAGACATGGGGCCTCCAGCATAGGCCGTAAACCTGTTGGACGCCTAAAGCATACAACGAGGCTCTATTCTCTTTCATTTGGTAGATGGATTGTAATGCGCTCCTCCACCGTCATATCTAAGTTCGTGTACTCCTTCCATTAGGCGTCAGGATGCTATTCTTAAGCCAAATTTGTTTTGTTGATACTTTATGCGCTCTTTTAAGCAAGGACGTACGAAGTCCGTGATTGGTTGGCCTTCCACCAACTATTCCTGCCATCATTCTGTCGGCGACTACCAAGTCCTTACGTCAACGCAGCAGGATCTATAGTGGCAATGGTAGAACGTGAACCCTGACTCAAGACGACACCACATCCCCATTAGTCAACACAAGTGGAAGCAGATATCGAAAAGCGAATGAGGTGGGCATCTCGCGTTCAATCTGCTCTTACAAGAAGTGCCATCAATCAGTGTTTCCGTGGTCTATTAAGCCGCTCGAAACGTGCAGACAATGACTTCCAGTCTGATACTTTGTTTCAGCAGCCTCATTATGTCACTTTGGGCTATTAAAGCCAGGGGTTGCTACAAGTACCAGCATCCTCCATTGCAGATAAAAGCGCACAATGTGGTTCGCTGAAGACAGACATCACTTTCACCCTTCACCTGATCGGCGGTCTTTGCCGATTGAACTATCCGCGCCAGCTGGCCTCTCCGCATTAATTCGGGGCCTAGTAATTAAGCGAAGAAGTCAGGCTTGCTTGCCTGTCACTAAAGCAAAGTGGAAACAAACCGAGCAGTAAAGGGAATTCTGCCTCATAGATGACAAAATTGACTATAGAGGAGTAGGGTGGTAACACGTTAACGAGAGAGAGCACAGCATGCGATAAACTAAAGGTCAGGAGGATGTTGAAGTTAACCTAACAAAATGCCACAGCAAAGTACCTAGGCCTAAGGCTTTTAAATGGGGTAAAAAAACTGGCTTTTCTACCAATATTTCAATCTGGCGGTGAAGCATCATCTTCCTGCTTACTTAAAACACGCACTATGATGCTTAAAACGCTGTTCGCTCGACAACGGCAACAAATGAGCATCGTTGGGAGAATTCCGACACACTGCTGTTACCGCATTAGGAGCATGAGTAGTAGGCGTAGCTACAAATCATCCTAAGTAGTTTTTTGGCATAGGCATCATAGGATCCCCTAGGCGTGGACACAAACAGTTTTAAAGCCAGTCATTATAAACCACGGTGAGGAGCGGCATCAGGCGCATTAGAGTGCTGATTAAGTGAAAGGCGTAGCTGTGCTACTTAAATCGATCACGAGTAGCACTCAAGGCGGTAGTGGTCGGAATTTTATTAGCCCTCCGTGAAGGCCATCATCACCCATCCCTTCTCTTCTCTAGTATTTTGGTTTTATGGTAATTTCGTAATAAGCTTCTCTTGCCCTGTCATATTTCCTCTTCAATATCCCTACCAAACTAGTCATCTTTTGACAGAGAAAATTTGTGCAGAAAACTTAAACATGAGCAGGCCTACAAATCATGTATCCGTTTGCGTTTTGCTGCTCAACAAGCCCACGTAATTGATGTTTAGAGTCAAATAATAAATTAAAAAAATGAAACAATGGCTTCATGCAGTGTAAGAGAATTCTCATTGCAGCCAAAAGGGATGAAGAAGTTGTTCATTATCAGTTAGAAACGATTGCAACTGTCATTCCTTGACCAAGCAAACATATACACGATCTGATCGACGTCAAATGTGAAGGTAACCTTGAGCACATCCAAAATTCCATCATCCGTGGGGCCCAGATGCAAAGATATCGAAAGCCTTTACAATGCTTTTAAGGGTTTCCAGCGTTGACCCTATCTCAACAGACAAGCGCAGATCACGCCAAGCCACAGAAAGCGTTTTTAAGACCTCAGGCAAATTCAGTTATTAGAAGCTGAGAGAATTCGGACCGCTTTTAAAAGAATATTAGGCATTTGAGGAAATGGAAGCAGGTCAGGCCTATTACATGCCAGCAAATTTGCCCTTCTTTTTAATAGTCTTTCAAGTTACTCTTCGTTACACGACCAGATACGGTCGCGGGGATACAGTATGCTTGATTATGGTGTTAATACCAAAGTCATGGGAACTGCTGTTACCAATTCGGGTGAATATTCGACCCCTCCGTCTCCGGTATCACAAGTTTGAGCATGCCAGACAAGAGTACTTCAGCAATGTGACGGAGGTCAAAAAGCCAATTTTGAGGTGGTGCAGGGTTGCTTACAGACGGCTGGAAATGGTCCTAAGGAGGCTGCGCATGCAGTAGCTAAAATTTACCAACTTGTTACTGTGGCGTTACCCTGATGCTACACTAATGTGTGGCAATATTTTGCAATTAAGCTTTGAATTCTGACCTGGCGTTGACTTTGCCTAGCATTCAACTACCCTCAAATCCCTTTACACACGCACTCACTGCAAGTGAATGCCGTTGTTAGCTTCAGCGACACTGCATTGCTCACATTAGTACAAGTGGAAGTGCATCTGTGAAGGTGTCTGCACATGTCGGCCGATGAGTTGACTAGTTCGCGGTAAGAATGTCTTACTCCCTTCTCTCGATCACTGTCCGCCTCTCTGCCATCCAACACATCCGCCATCTCGCCCAACATGTGGTTCCCTATGGTGCCAAGTGTGTCAATGAATTTGTTTTTCGGTAAAGTGAGACAACAAATCGAAGTGCAAGGACTTCAAAAATGGCAGTAGGGTAGAGATAGAAGATAGCTGAAGAGAAGTCGTGGATAATTTCCTGAGTTCGTAAAAGTCGAGCTTATTGAAGTTGATGCGGCGAGACTATAATTCCTTTATTGTTTGACAATGGATGGTCTGATTCCATCCACACTGGCAAAATCTGTATGAGAACAAAAAAGTGGTTCATGAGGAGCTTAAACTAAATAACGGCAAGTTAAAGTGCAATAGGGCTGAAAGTGGAAGTGAGCTAAGAACTCAATGGTAGTATTTTTAACGTTCAAATGTAATTGATTTCAGAGGTCAGTCGTTCAAAGTAGAATGAACTAAAGTCCCCACTTCTACTGCCCTATTCAAAGTACTTTAACCTCTTTTGAGGTCGTATTTTGCCAAAACAAGTCATCTGCATACTTGGCGTGTTGTTCTGGTAGTACTGTGGGCAATTAAATGTTGTCACGAAATAATCACACGATCGCACTGTGGGTAATCGCGTATCAAGTGATGGGAGATAGTTAGTACAAGCAGGCAATTGAGGTAGCTTTCAAATATGCTTGAAAGTCACTTTGTAAGCAAAGATGACGGAGATCAAAAGGTTTGGATGGAATGAGGTTGTCTCGATGTTCAAAAAGCTGGCAAATCAATCCAGCGTTGCTAAAAGGTATTCAAGAAACAAATCGTCACTTCGATGTTTAATAAACGCCTGCGAATGCGACTGCATACAGCTTTGCAGTTGGCGCCATTCTTTCCCAAGGTCATCATTGGCTATTGACCGACTGACCAATAAATCAATGTTTTCATCAATAAAGCAATCAATGCCCCTTCTGTCGTGATGTAATTGCGCATCGTAGGCTTTTAGAAGTGCCCTTAAGCTGCTCCCTGCACATACTACCTTGACCATTACAATCGTGACTTCGCGCCCGATTCTCCTTGATCCTCCACTCGCCTTTGTGATCTGTTAACCCCATCAACTCAGGTGAGGGTCCGTGAAGAGACGTCGACATTGTCTCTGCAGCTGGCTGCACTCAGCCAGATGCGTGAGGCGTCTTGGTGTCACTGATTTCGAAACAGGAAGGACGATAGGAGGATTATAGGCAGGCAGCACTCATCCCTACGTCTGCCGTGATTCGAATATTTGAAGCATTAATGGTAAGACATAATGCAAGACGCAATGCTTAGGAGCGCATGCAGTGAAGTGAGAGATAGACAAGAAAAAAGTGACTTGCCGAAAATGGATTGGAGTGGTGCATGTGAGAAGAGGAGGAGGCAAGGGGGTTCCCGCTCCACCATCTCGAAGACGTCGCCGAACCTCCTTGCTGCATGTGTACATTGGTCCCTACCATCTGCCAGTCACGGAGTCTGTGGTTGCATTAGGCCGATTCGACGTGACAAATGAGGTGGAATGGAGGTTGATTTGAATGGTAGGCCATGAGTACGGCTACCTACATATCCTCTTCCTTCCAACCTTTCTCACTCTCTTCTACCCCAGACTGTCATAATCAGGCATGTGTGGCCTAGTTTTGCCGAACGTGATTAGCTGCCTCTGTTTCTTTACATCTGTTCCTGCTTCTGTCCCTACTCCCGCTGCCGATTAGGCGATTCGCAATCGCGTGCGAGAGGGACATAAGAAATGAGATGAGCAAAGGACTACGAGGCGAGGAGGACGAACCAGAGAGAGGTGTAATAAAAACGGGGATAAGGCGGAGAAGCAAAATGAACGGTTGAAGGCTTTGTAATGCGTACGTAAGCACATCTGGCAGTCGAGTGTGTAGTTGACGTCTTCGCATTTGACATGTGCGTTAATCAATCTGTGGTACGTGTCGCGTAGTGTCTAGCAGTGGCATCTTCTGGTGTCGACTTTGTACAACAGTCCTCCTTATAGGTTGTTTCTCAGTAGTAGACGTTGCCTTCCCATGTGTTTCTCTACTTTGGCTTAATTGCCGTCACATCATAGCGCACTTGGAGCTGGAGCAAAAGGAAAACTAGAAGGTTCGCGAATACTAACGCACTCTGAAAGGGATACATCGACGCGACGAGAGTATCGATCCTCGGCTTTGTAAATTAAAAGACTAATTCAGGCCGCAGCTGTCGTCGTGCCGTCGTTCTGCGTCAATAAGGACACTGAAACTTGGTTCCTCACAATTGCGAAGATTAGCCAGTGCCGCAGATTGCGTGGAACTGAGGTTGGTTAGTGTCAGGTTCCCTCCCTAACCGCAAATGTAAATGGGATTTAAAGAGATTCAAAACATTAAATAAACTTTGTTTTTATTTTAAACTTACGGTCCTTTGATTGCGAAACCATCTTCATCCACTCGCCTTACATACACAAACTTCATCACTGAAATTAACCCGAGGGCAATGGATAGTGATTGCCTTTTAGTATAAAACTTTAGTCTGCGCACTTTACTTTTGCAGTCACAAGTTATTTTAGATGCCTTACCCGCGAATTCATTATGCCTGCAAACGTTAAGGTCCAAAGGGAAGTGTCCTCACAAAAGCCACAATTCAGTATTAAGCATCGAAGATTAGCATCGCAAGAAATGCTGCAATGAGTTGATGCTGTGCGTCTGCCTGCCCTCTCCTACTACTTCTTTGATTCTGCTTGCTAGCAAATGAATGTATGAGCGACTGTAGCAAAATAGAGTTACAAATGTTGCCAAACATTAACATTTGCAAAGTCATGCTCTTCGCTATTATCCTAAATTGTACGTGAGGTGGCTTAAGCAAAGGAACTTGAATTTACGGTTTAATGCCATTTGCTCTGAATTAATTTTTGCTTAAAATTTTAGCACGCCTTTCCAATTGGCGCTCTGTAAGGAGCATGAAGAACAGAAATATAATTTGATAATCCCATCTGAATGGTGCACTTTAGCCACACGAAGAGCTGGAGCATAATGGAAGCGTTCTTTGCTGCCTGAAGTGTATGCGAACATAATCCTCACCCATTCCACCGCACACCTTTTCGTCACGGTTGAAGGCATTATGGCAGGTCGCTTCACGTTTACCCTAGTCTACTATCCCATTGGCAGGTTCGCATCTCCACTTCACCTCGTCACACACTGCACCATTTTACCACCAACACTTTTGTCGTAGCACGAGACACCCTACCTGATGGCTGTGGCAATCGTAAGCTAAAATAAAATTGCCTTTTGGTGAGAACCGCACATTACCATCCTTATTTAAAACACAAATACCAGCACTAGGACATGACACTGACGGCAATCAATCGAAATCGAGGGTGGATTTTCAAGTACTACCCACTCATACGCATTCACGTTTACTCGTTTAAAGCTAAAAGTAACCTTTTCCCGTTCTTCGCATGATACGGTTATGTTACTCCTATTGCTTTTCGTGTAGTTCGTCATTATTGCAAACAGGTGGAGCAGTGACAAAGTGCAGGTAGTTTTTGATGTACTGGGTTGTGCAGAGCAAAGTCAGATACATCAAATAAGGGATTCGCGTGAACTTACTGGACAGCCGCCCCCCGCACACCTTTCGTCGCATTTAAGGCGGGTCCAAGGCACAGTGTTGGACCCATCAGATGCGTTATTTCCCTAGTATTGGTAACAACAAGTCGTATCAAAGAGCTTTAAGACGATACACAACGTTTTTCGCACACTTTAAACGACTGTCTCCATTGCCACCCTCGTAGTTGTTTCTCGCCACATTTTAAGGATTCCTTGCAAAGGCTGTTCAAGTGACCGTCGTCTGGCCAACATCTGAGAGCATGGGCTACATCACTGCGCAAGGCATCTGACCTAGTGTACTTCGCCAAGACCCTTGGCTTTAGAAGAATCTCTTTCACTTCCGCCAGCTGCACTCAGTCCTAACATTTAGCACAAGTTGACTGCAATTATGTAGGTGTATGTTTCAATTCCCTTTGGATTTTAGTAGTTGCAATGTTGGTCGACAATGTCTATCAAAACGTATTTTGCTTGCAATTTGGTGCAACTTTTATTTTAGATGATAGTTTTTTAGAACATCTCTGTATCACCTTTTATTTTTAATATTCGCTTCGCTAATGCTTCCAATGTCGTGACCGAATTTGTGGTTATTGCGCTTAATTGCGCGTTTAGCCAGTTTTACCAATGGTTGCGGGCCAGTCATCGTCAAAAAAAGAGTGTCTTTTCCTTTCCGACTAAAGATAGCACTGAAAAAAGGCTGATTCAACGTCCTCGCTCGTTCATATTCTTGCCGATGTGTAAGTGTGGCAGAAAACTGTCGAATGGGCGTAACTACAGTAAAAGGTGGGAACCGTTTGAAGTCAAAGTTGGGTCGGTAGCACGTGCATACAGTTAAAATCTTGCGTGCCCATTTTGAATTTTTTTTTTGTGAGGCTGTCGTTACAGTGGAGGAGTATACTTATGCTTTCTCTTTCAGAAAAGTGCGCTTGTCAATGCGTACGCGTTTGCGTGGAATGGTTGAACCTACCTATACCAAGCAGTGTGACAGCGTTATCACACTGCAGGGGACTAAACCGTGCCATGACGAGCACACGTTCAGTGGGAAATGATGCATGTGTAGGCGCCGTCTGCCACTGAATGGATATTGCCCACCCCTTCGCCGAATGAGACCTCGTAATAGGCACGGAAGTGCAGCACTGAGAGGATTCGGACCCTTTCGCTATGGCCGTGTTCTCTATGGATGTCATTCATCGCGATGATTGGAGCGATCCAGAGACAGAAGGCAGAGGCACGAGTGCAGTCACTGCTTCCGAGGCTAAATAAAGTATCCTGCTCTTAAATGCGACACCTGCGCTGTTTTTTTTGGATAAAGTGGTAGCTTTACTAGGCATGCCAGTGTTCGTCACTTGTCCGACTTTGGCTCTCTTCCTGATTATCCTTAGACGTCTACATCACGGTTTCCATTTCTCTGATCGGAACCACTTTTCTTTGTTACTTACAATGTGTATTTCTTGTCAAAAGATTATTACTAACGAACTAGTGTTTTGATTTAAAGCAGTAAAGGTGATGGAAGGGGTTGAAGTTGAGCTTTCTGTTGAGAGAATGAGGCCATGGGCGCCTTAGACGATGCAAATACTACTACTACTACTGAGTGAGGTCACCTGACGGAAAAAAGTACACAAAGACCGTAAAGACATGATCATCATGTGACTGGGTTGCAAGTGGATTAAAAGGAATTGAAGACGTAGCAATCAACAGTGCAGGAAGGGGAGAAAAGGAGTAAAAGACGACCAAATTTCACCGATCGCTTAGGCTTATGCTTACATTGGAACGGTGATTAGAGTACTCAAAGCCAATCGATACTGCTGAGGCGCCTTTAGCAGTAGCATCGACAGCGGCACTGGACACAAGAAAAATCCGCCACGAAGGCAACCAGGAAAGGAAAGACCTAAAAAGAAGGGACGGAAGGAAAAAAGAGGTGTCTATTATAGGAAATTCAAAGTTCAAGCATTTCTGACTCTCGAGAATGCAGCACTTATAAGAAGTCCGCAAAGGCAGTAGACTGGTGGATGACGTATGCATTCCAAGTACACCTTATACACCGGCTAAGCAAAATAGAGTGAGAATACAGAAGCAGAAGAAGGGTAGGAAGTAATGAGTTGGAAAATGGATCAAGGGACTGATAGGTAGGCCGGTTGTTCAGTGTATAGGTGGATAGCTAGATGAGCTGATTGGCACGCAGTACTTTAAGAGAGAAAAAGAAGCATTCGGCAACAACACAATAAGTGGTATGCGAATGTGGGTTAACCGCTCCCTCTTTTGAATGCAGCAACCACAAGTGGCAATGGGCATCGCAACGTGAATAAATGGGTTGCTTCAGTTTCCGTGAGTGTTGGCGAAGGCGCCCGAACAGCCCGTAGTGGGAACCGACGAAGCACAGTAACACAAATAACCTCGTTCAAGAATCACTCCCTTAATTAGTAACAGAAACACCTCGAACCCGCACGACCCTCCACACCAACTGACTAGGAAAATAACGGGGCAAGTATAAGGTAAGCGTAGGTTAGTTACATTTTTTCTTAACGAAAAACCAAAACATCTAGCAATAACACAAACTTTTTGGGAATATCTAGACTGCTTCAACTATTGGTATAAGCGGTGAATGAAGGCAAGAGCTACAGAAGCTAGCGGACTATCCCCTAATTTATTACTGAAAACACCACGAACACATGCAGAGATGCCTAAGAGCTTAACCACTTAACTACGTAGGACAGCAACGAGGCAAGTGGCAGGTAAGCGTAGGTCAACCACTCCCTCCCTATCCAAAAAAACAAAGCAAGCAGCAGACGAAGACATCCACTCAATCATCATCCACGAATGATGGCTAGTCAGCGGAGCACAGTAGCATACGCAAACAACCAGGCAACGAAAAAAGATATTGTAAAGGGCAAATGCTTTAAGCAGAGTACACCTACTACCTTGCTATTAACCTTAAAATCATCTCCATTCGATTGCCATTAATTTGGACAAATTTAAAATCACCGAGATCTGCAGGCAATCGAAGACATCAATCCCATCGAAACAGGCAAGTTAAAAACAGCAAGATGTAGTAAACTCGGAAGGACACACGATTGCGGTTAACTGTAGGTTTGCAAACTCATTCTTCCCACCACTTAAGGAGGGCTGTTTCCAAATTTCAATGACTATGGCAATAACTATCCAGTAGTGCAGAACAGGGCAGAGGCTGACCACCGAAGTACAGTGCAACTTCTTCGCAGTGCTGTTGGCAGGACATGTGCGCAACACAGCCACGTAATGCACTGAAACATAGCCAATGTCCATTTAAGATGGAATTCAAACAAGTGAAAAGAGCAACAAATGATAGATTAATCTAAAAAAACCAAGAGCGACATAAAAACAAAGGTGCGCTTAAGGGTGACCTGAATTAAAGTTTTTCGCTTTACATTTACTGCAAATGAAGACAGTCTCTGTAAGCGAAAAGGTACAAGTTCTACAGGAGGTTTCCGATCCCTACAAGCTAGGCCTTGCATGGTACCACCAGAATCACGCGACAAGTGCACAGATGGCTTCTCCGCTAGAGTGCTGCAACAAAGTGGAGTGCAAGGACTTCGAAAATGGCAGTAGGAGTGGAGACTGAAGTTAGCTGAAAAGAAGTCACAAGGCACTTTTGTTCTGTCTACTTCGCATGACTGACTCCTCCCATCAGTGAGTTCTCTAATCACTTCCACTTCTAAACCAACCTACCGTTATTTAGTGTGAGCTCTTCCTGAATCTTTGATAACGATGCAAACAATCATCGTTTTATGTTATTCTTTGGCGAAAAATACTAATGTGCGGGAATTCAAGCTATTCATCACCTAATAAGGAAAGAATTATAAGCTTAATGCATCAACTTCAGTATGCTTGGCTTTTGCAAACTCTGAAAATTATCCACAGAAGTAGCGGTAGATTGGTTGAGGACGGAAACTGGTAAGCAAAAGCCAAGCTGATTTTAAGCAAACAGAGTGACTACAGACGCGCCACAGCGCCACTTTGTACCGCGTCCCTGTCCGCTTACATAGCCATCCACCGACCGGCTTATCTATCAGTCTTCTGACTCATCTATTTTAACTCAGCACCTCCTCTCCTTCTTCTTCCACCTTCGCACTCTAATTTACCTTGGATGGTGCATAAGGTGTGTCCTCTGAATGCATGTACACCACCCACTTGTCTACTAGCAACACGGGCTCATCAAAACTGCTGCATTCTCGCGAGTCAAAAATGCTTGACTTTCAGGGATCTCAAAGCGGACACCTCTTTTATCCTCCTTCTCTTTTCCTCACCAGGGAAGAGTGAAGGCCTGTCAGCGGCACGAACTAATTCGTTCGGTCGGTCAGTCAACCACCATTAATTTACTTATATGTTCTTTGCATGGTTGGATGTCTAGGTCTTGATGGCCCTGATGTGGTCCTCATATTACTTACACCTAATCCGCCTTGTCTGCGTCCAAAACTTGTGCTCCTCATTACAGATCTGGTAAGAATGGTGTAAATCGCAAAGTGACAAGCGAGCGCAATGATGCGCTGTCTTTAAAATCTGTTGCAGGCGACTCAGTATTGCGATTCTCCATCCCTCTCGACCGCCTCTACTTGTTATTAGTCAGTAAGACCACAAAGCAAAAATGCCTTAGTGGATAAGCTGATGCGGTTAAAGTGTGCCTGGTTGTAAAATGCAACCATTTCAACCTGATGTCTGAGCGTTGTTTGACAGAAACGTGTAGCACTTTGGTTAGATGGATTCAAGTCTACATTGCAGAGTAACCCGCGCATTTTCATCCTTGTAATTTCGTTTATTTTAAATTTAGCGCCATCAAATTATTTTCCTTGTTTAGGGATGTAGAGGTGGAGGCACTTTGCATGCATTCATCCCCATAGTGCAGCACAGAGAGGTGCTTTGATGTTTTGGTGCGGACACGTCGGTAAATTAGTGCGTTGTTGAAAGCGCGGTGGAGGAAGGTGGCTTGCCTGAGAAGGCAGACGCTAAGTGGAACTTTCATATGCTTTTTGCAGTGCGGACCGCAGATGGTGAGGATAGGGAAGCAATTGCGGTCTACATAAGATCTGCCATGCTTACCTACAAACTTCTTTGAATTGGGCATGTGTTTACGTGGTCAGGATCCCACTGATCGTCTAACCCGATGTCCATTCCACAGCGCAGAGAAGCGTGCACGAAGGATCTGACTGCTGGCCAGAGGAGACAGCATGGCTGTGAATGTGAGTAACTGGGGAGTGTGGGGGCGCCAGTTTGTAGCAACTATTTGAGCATTGTGCATCATTTCACTGTAATAGAGATCGGCACTTACAAATAGTAGCTTCTAAGAATTTAATAGCATCAGCAAATTAATGTGATGTCTTTTTCTTTCAGCAAAAATTCTGGTCGTTTTTATGAAGTAGTGGTTGTTGTCAATTAAAACAGGCAGTGTCTTGCGTCGCATGCATTTGATGCGTGCTATTCAATAGGAAGGGACAGTCAGTCATCCTGGCTCGTGCCACAGACGTATTAATTAGGATAAATGTGAGCGAACAAAGACGAGATAAGTTTATTAGTCTAATAGTAGTTATCTGAATCGAACCTGTGGTGTGGCGGTCGTGGGACCGTCAATGGAACTGGCTCTGCATTAAATTTGCCATTTATCCGTTGCGCTTTTACAGGCGACAATAACAATGCTGCATTTCACCAGCATCGCAAGTTGACTGTAAGTTGATCCAAAACAACTGAATACCCTATGACATGATGCATATCATGGTAATTGATGTGCTTGGAACACTCAGTTGCCTATAACCAGCCCTAAGTCACATGGCCCTGTCGACTAAAAAATATGGAATACTTGCGCCCTCAGTTGCTTCTTCTAGACCCAAGGCCACTCAAGAACAAAGAATGTGTGCCGCATAAAAAGGATATCAAAAATAAGTCATTCTATCTTGCTTCCTTTTATGCTCAGTCACGAACATCGAAGTTCATTGACATAAGTACGTCTGAAGAATGGCTACTCGATCAGCCTCTCTGACAGATCCCGCGTGTCTTCGATAAGACGGATTGTTGTGGGGAGGCAGACGCTCACAGTTGTTGCATTAGATAAATTAAATAGGTTCTTACCCCAACGCCTCGTAAGCCCAATACATTTTGTCGAGATGGATTCATTCCTTAAGATGCTTTACAACGTCTAAATTAGCATGGGAAAAAAATTACTGTGCCATATTGTTTAAAAATTTGGCTTACTCAGCGCTAACCGATAGAGGGATTTTCGCTTAAGGGCAATCAGTAATATTATTTGCGTACATTGAAATGTCGGTCTCATTTAAGGCAAAGCACTCTCCGCATGTCAGAAAAAGTCTCCCTTGACGTTACGATGGTGATTTTGTGTCATACCCATTTTCAGCCTCCTTAATTGTGCAAGTCCTTCCAGAAGGAGACCTGCTGAGGCCGAAATGTCTTGACTTCGTTCCTGTCATAGGGCAATGGCGTCCCAAATTAAGTGGCACAGTTGGTCGTGCCAGCGTGTGCTGGCACTCTTCGTTTGCGGATGGCATCCTAAGATGCTTAAATCGGGCGCATAAAAGCAGCAAAGTAAACCATAACCAAACAAGTCATAATCTTCCATCAATGACCAAGTTGGTGAGGCTTGCAACCCTCTAAAAGCCGCCGCACTGACTGCACAGTCTTATTTTGCCATTTCAATGTTTGAAAAATGATTATTTCCTGTTATTTTCACAGTGAACGGTGATTCAAACGAGTATCGATGCCCTTAGTTGTTTTAATTTCATTTAGCTAGAATGAGTGTCTAAAAGTCGGTCTGCCTCAAATGAAAGGAAAAACGAGGCAACGAGAGTATTGCATCTGGTGCCCTTGTGATGATAAAATTTTTCACGGAAGAAAGAAATAGCAAAAACGGGAAAAATGCGCATCTATTCCGGAGCAGAGGTGACTTTATAAAAGCAGCTATAATAAATTTGCAGCTTTTTACAATGATCAATAGGTAGATCCTCTCTATCTGTGTAGCACATTTGACTGAATTCAAACTCGTAGACTGCAGACGTACTTCGCGCCCTCGTTCTGGCACTTCAAAGACAATGGATCCCCACTCACTTTTGACTTCCGCTCAGTAATGTAGACTGGTATCGGATGTAAGACTTCAGCGACCGCATGTTGGTCATTCGGGGCATGCATTTATAACTTTATGCGTCCACTGCAACGATTCGGCAATGTAAATGCGTAACGAGACAAAGTCGTTATGTAAAATCAAGTGTTGTTGGCATTGATGGCTCTCTAAAAGGCCACATATCTCTTCTTAGTTCTTAGAACCATAAAAAACAGAGTGGCGCTACGGTTACGAGGACAGGGTGATAAGTCCATCTGAATGGTTGCTAGGGAACTGGGTGACTCTAAATTAGACGTACTCGCAGCCACTTACCTACCATGGGAACAGAACTTAAATTTACGTGGTTCCGTTCCATCATATAGTGCTGGAGCGTCAATGACTCCCTGCTGTCATGAGTATCGACGGCAAATTGATCTAGGGTGGAAGGAAGGTTAAGAAAGCAATTGCTCCCTCCAGCAATACCAGACGGTTTCGCAAGTTTACCCCAACTTTCAACTCGACGTTATTTTAACTCAACTATCCGACCTTTGTTAATTAGAATGCGCATGCTTTGGGTGATATCTCATGGTGTCATAAGCTCCCTCCACGTTGGATTGCCGAGACCAGTGCAAGTAGAAGTGAACCTGTGTTGCTGGGTAAGCACAACAGCCGAGATGTTGGCTACATTGCAGCAAGAAAGCCTCAGCATTGTCTTCTGTGAGCTGCAGACACTCCCATATGGTAATTCACTTTCACGTACAAACTCCCTTCCACACTTAAGCAATCGATGATTCGCAAGGATCACATCAGGACGCATCGTGTCATTGCAGCGATCAGTTGAATTCACGGTTAGTACAAGTGCCTATCATTTGCATCAATTGTCGACTCAGTCAATCTATAAGTTGTTCCAGTTTCAGACTACAAGTTGGTGCATCGTATACTTTTCACGTTTCACAATGCGCTATGATCATTGCAAGTGACTCAGTCCATTGAAAGCTGCACGAAATGGCGAGGGATTGTGCTCGATTGCAAATAATGATGTGCTGATCTGTAAAGCAAAGCCTGGACTGCATCTGCAGTTATAGTCGTATTCATTGCTCTACTGCACGCCAACCCTTCTCATAAACCCATAAGATTTACAATATTTGGTACTGACAAGAATAGCGTAGCATGAGGCAACAAATTGAAATAACAGACGCCTTAGAGATTGGAATCAGGTGTAGACAAAGGGCACCGATTGTAGGTAAATGGATACTTGTTGCAGTTGCAGAACGTAGCATAAAATGAGAGCCTTGTTTCTACGCCACTCAACTTCGTTTATAATGATTCGGACTGAGTATTTGAGCAGAGATGGAGATAGCAATGCCTCAAGGTATCTCTTTAGTCTCTTATGTAATCATTAATGCTGTTAATTAATTTCTCATCTCATTGATGTTAAGAGCAGCGTGTATTTTTAGCAAAAGTATGTGTTTTTCCTTAACTGGAATCGACAAATTACACAGTGCATTTGGAGTCGTAAAGCGAGAACTTCTGATCTCGTAGCCTGACGGCGCATAGAGACTGGCCATAATAAAGACAACTTAATAAGTCTACATCTGATCCGGAAGAAATGCACAAGCATTTCTAAAACTGAAATCTATTTCTACGTTATTACGGGAAGGGCGTTGAGGAGAATGCATGTGTTGCGATGGGAAAGTGAGAAAACCCTTTGCAGGAGTGGCTTACTCGGGTGCTTTTCTATCCCATTCGAATGGCGGACTCGTCGCCGACTTATCGACCGGCAGGAAGAGACGATGATATCTACGTTTTTTGGCATTTTCACAGTTGACTAAATAAAGGCCTTTACGTGTAAATATTTTAAATGGCGTACACCATTCAATGCATAGACATTCTTGCAGCGAAGGAGATGAGCGCTTTATATTCCTATGCTCCAAAAACATCCTAAAATGTCCTATAACATCACAGTGCTGAAATGGCGAATTCTTAATTTTAATTAATTGGAGAGGTGACTACGTGAATGCTGCTGAAGTGCGAGATACGGGAGTTACCAGTTTAGCAGCTCTCATGCCTGGACACATGCTATCATCCCTCCTCGGACTGAGAAAGCTATGCTGAAATAAGTGCATGAATGCTGATGACTGACGTGAGATGGTCAAAAGCTGCGTTGGATAAAAGAGGAGTTGATCCTTAAAAGCGTCAGCCACAAAACATGTAATGATTGCGTCAGCTGTTCGGTTCTACATCCCACAGTTGTCAGAATCGATGGATTTTCATCCACTGTTTGGACCATCGCAAATACATTCACCTCTACGGTCTCGGTACTTGCGTGCATCTTCTCTCATGTTAGTTCAAATTACACACTTAAAGTATCACAGCTTATAACAGGGACGGAAAGTGCTGCAAAGCTAAAGGCGTAGGCTATTATTGCTGCAGTAGGTGTCCCTGCTATGGAATCCAGCACAATCGCTCACATAGCTCAAGAGTGCGTGGAGTCACTGTAGCGTCCTGAGGCTCCCTTGAGGCAAAAGAAGGCAGAACACTAAGGTACAATGTATATATTTAACAGACAGAGGGAAATAAGTTGCTGTCATGGCCCGCAGGTCAGCCTCCGCAGCTGGGGCAATATGGCCACCTCTGTGACACTGATTAAAACTGATCGTCCAAATAAACAAAGTATTGCAGCCACAGTATGCGTATGAATGCACCGCCCGCTGTGTAAGCCAAGAACAGTCCATTTCATGGGCTCACATGATCTTTTTACATATTTATTAGTTCGCAACGTGTGATCTAGGAAAACGATTTGTATCAGGACTGAAGACGATGCTTCAACTCTGCCTCACTGTGCCGATAACTTCCGTCTTGCATGGAGACTCCCCAACAATAATGGGTAAGATGCCTTCGGTTGCTTTGATTTGAACACCAAACGTCAAGTGAGACACAGAATGTAGTCGTCGTAAAAGGTAGCTTAAACCCAGCAAATGGACAGATTAGTACTGCTTGTATCAGATGCTGCAATTAATTAGCTGCCCTTCAAACTACGAACACAGGTGCTTTGATTTCCCCACAAGCTGATATTCATGGTAAAATATATATTTCATTGCGCAATTTTATATATTTTGACAGCTTGCTTTTGTCTGCCAAGCTCTTCGCTACCACTGCCAAAAAACCGTCCTTTCATGCACTTAGCAGCTCACATTGATGTTTGGCTGTTTCACATTCTTCTCAATTGCATAGAGACATGTAAGAACACACCGAACCACACAAGCTGACGAACTAGGTTTATCCCATTTATGCCGATCTTTGTGGTCCCTAAAATGTATAGCTTGGGGCGATCAGTCCTTCTGCGGTGCGCAGAAGAACTCACCTTAATGGCCTTCTTCTTGGCTGTCTGATTGCCTAGAGAATTGACTATGAGTTGCAGGGCCTAACCAATCTCCCTTCCATTCAAACCCATAACTTTCTACATTTGAAGCCAGAACAAATCATTGCCACCACGGTTAGTGCACGCACGCTTATGCAGCGGTTCAAAGAAGCACAAACGTATTATCAACTTCAACATTGGCGTAAGAGTGGCTATATTACTTTCGGAAGGAAGTGATTCATTCGCAGGTTAAAGGTAGCAGTGAAGGCGATTTATAACAGCTTAAACGTTGAAGCCTATTTGGGAGGAAAATATTATGCAGACTCCTGCACCAACACATTGTGCTTTTCTTTCGACCTCTGCTTTGGTACGCTGAATTTGTGTGCAATGCACCACCGAGCAAGGCATCTACTAGTAGGCTATAAGTAATTGAAGTTAAGCAAGGGAAGAGGTGAATTGGGGGAGGAAAAGCAGAACAAAAGAGGTTAACACGATGGATCGAGGTAAGCAAGCGAAACGATGAAGAGAGGGAGAAAAGGAAGAGCACATACCAATGTCAGTGAAAATCCGAGTCTCATCTCGACATCAACCACGTTAAAATGTTCGCGAGTGGTACTATAATGAGACCGAATTCAATAATATGATTCCTTCCATAGAGTCAGTTATACAACAGTTACCCATTTGACATCCACCCAGACGCACACTGCCCAATCCACACGAAGTTTAAACTGTATGGATGAGGGGCTGATTGTAGGAACATCAAATGCTGATGACTTTTACAACATCTGTGATGACTGAATGAATGTGGCGAGGTCTAATGTGGCTCATTGGTCGTGATTTGTGTCACGCATTCGTGACGTGGTCTAGTGCTGCATTATCCGCAACGTAAGACCAACGTTTCCTGGTGAATGGGGGGGTTGTGCGATTGTGCCAACCCACGTGGGCTTCATCGTCTTCATGCACACCCTCGCCCTTATTACCCGCAATGTCTTGTTAAGCGCAGTCACTTTACGATATGCAATCCAAGTCACTCACTTGCAAGATAAACTCTGTCCTCTGGATGATTCCTTGGTCACTGATCTATCGCGCATGGAAGGTGTGGGCCACTCCATCAAAATAGTATCCTACGTCAATTACGATCAGCCTTGCAACTTGCCGTTCTTTTGACGGAACAAACGCACACTGCCACTGCCTAGGAAGCTTGCAATGCATGTCTAGTTTCCACACTTGACCATGATTCGGTTCAACTGAACGATCGGGTTCCAGAATCAAAATTCCTGTTGCTGTTGGTAGTGCTCATGGATCTTCAGAGGACGCAGAAAAGACAGCACGTCTTCTGACACTTTACTGTGCCAACAATCAAACCCATGATAAATGCTGGTCAGGTGGGAGGTAAGCTGTTCAGGCGGATGGCTCTGCTGGTCAGTCATTTAACAATTTAGCTGGCAGCTAATTTAAACCTGGCGAACTAGCTATCAAATGTGACTGTGATTGCAAATGAGTCAGATAATGCCAACAAGCGTCATATCCTACCCGTGTTCAACCGTGGATAATAGGATAGCGCAATGAAGTGCCCGACTACCACGCTCCCAACTCTCACCTTAACCACCAGTGCTTATGCTCCCTTGATCATGTGATACCATGATGTCAACATGGCGTATGGTCTCTAAATTTATTTACGAGTAGAGCACGCAACACTTCAAACGGACAGTTGAGCCATGTGTATGTAAAAATATTGGACGCCTCAAGCAAGAGTAACTGGCAAACCCACCTTCACAGGCTCATCAGGTTCCTGTTAAGAATGCGTCACCCTGTTTAGCATCGAAAGATCAACCTCATGTTAATTAAACTTTTCGCTCATCAATGACAATTGCGCGATATGAGGCTATCTTTGGCTTCGATTTGAGATCTGATTTTGATTACGGCTGCGGATCGTAACCGGTAATGTTCAGTGATCTCAAGTTGATGCCAAAAGCTAAATCAACGTTGTCTAATTTCAGAATCCACATTTCTTGGTCTTCATCGTAAGCGTGTAAGCCTACCAGTGTAAAGCAGTGAGTAGATTCTTAATTCAAATTCGATGTTTGGAGGTTAGCATCAAGAATCGAGTCAGGAAAATGCGTTTCGGTGCCTGCAAGCATACGCCACCAGATGCCACGCGTGTGATTATGCTGCACGCAGGAGAACAGACAAAGTCAGGAATATCCAGTCGCAAAATCAAATATTTTCTCTGATCGACTGGTTAAGCCACGAAATACAATCAAATAGCCTTTGACGCATCAAATTTGCATTTCGAACTTATTATCACCTAAAAATCTTATTCTCATACGCAGTGGTTGGAGAATGAGAGATAATGGTACCATTATAGCCTACGAAACCGCCTCCGCAGCGATAACGCCACCGAGTTAATATATTTTCCGCCGCTCGGCAATTACAAATCACTTATATCTTGTCCCGATTTCACCCATTGCATCCACGAAAAGTGCAGGCTTTTTCAAGTAGCATTGAATGGATTTATTTTGAAAGCTTTTATACACCTCATCAAATCCCATCATAGACCGATCAATCGTGAACATTCTTGAATGTGTAAAGCTCCACTCCTTCTCCATATGACATGGAGACAGGCCCACCGCACCATCTCTACTAAATTGATCGTCCGTTTGTTTTGTCTCCGGTTGCACCAAATGCGACAACTATCAAATAACTTGTAAAAGGGGAGAAAGCTGAAGCCTCCCAAGGCCTCGAGCATCTTTTGCATGCAGTCCAAGTTCGGGCAGACATCTGGAGTGCGCCACATCGAGCCTGTCACAACCAGCGTTTGCTTTGACGTGAGGACATCGGCTAGGGCATTCAGGTGTCCACAATCCGGATAATCAAGATATAAAATGACACAGTCATAATCGCTCAGCTGCATCCTTTCTCTTCCTTCTCCACCTTCGTCAGACCATTCACGCATGTCAAGTATGGTACCACCTGCTGTCCTGAAAAATGGATTCCACTGTTTTGAAAAGTTGGGAGTAACCGTAGACACGTCCAAATAGAGACGAGTGGAGGAAGCAGATTGCAGTACTGGCAAGTTGCACTTGCAGCGTTTCATCCCGTATGACGACAGCCTTGAGCAGCGACATGGCGTGGTGATCAAACAGCTAATCGGAGCTTGTGCATCAGCTGGAAACACTCTCGACGCGAGACCACGAAATAAAACCTCTACGTTATTGTAATACTCTATTGCACGATCACAATATTGCGGGTATCCCTCTGCGCCTGCAAGTAAAAGCATCCTGCAGAGGTAAACGTCTAGCCATTTCATGTCCTTTACACTGTGGTGGATACTAGGAGTTTGAATGGGTAGGTCTTGATTCACTCGCTCATCCGTAAATTCTCTCTAAAACAATACTATTAATGTTGAATTTCAGCAACTTTTTGAGAAGATGCAGATGAAAAAGGGATTTAGTGAAGTCATGCAACAGACGCAGAGTTAATGAAACCCACCTGGGACATTACCACATAAATCTGATGAAAACTATCCGAATGAAGCCTCTTTTATTCCACAAGTGATCATCATCCGGTTGTAATCACATCTCTTATTTAGCCAAACAGCAAAGCCCAACGACCAACATAGGTTCTCATCTGCTCCTTTAGATCTGTTATTACCTAAGTTGGCTTACACCAAATGAAGAGTGCAGTACAGTCGGTGACGGAGAGGTGGCATTGCTGGCAACGGCGGGTGAAATCGATGAGGCCTCTCTCCGGTGAGAATGCCAATTTAAATTCTTGTTTTGGACTCGGCGTGTGCATGCTTTGCTAGATTCGGGGTTCTCAATTGTTTATGGATCAAATGTCAGCCAAATATTCTTTGACTTTAGGGATGGCCACTAAAAATAAATTCGTCCTAATTTCTTGGGAATTGGGGATGCCTTGTAATTTATACGTTCCATTAACTGCATCAGAATAAACTACACTCCATTTTGTCGTATATGTGCAGCGGTAAGTCGTATTAGTAAAAATGGAAACGCCAACACGTGCATTTGCGTGAAAACGGGATTTACGTCATTGCAATTTAATGTGACTTACGTGGAGAGGTGAATTAAATTGCGATTAAACGATTGAATACTTACAGGAGTGCGTGGACAGAGCCCAATTTGCGATAAAATTAGGGTTGTGACATTGTCCTTGGCTTTCGTTCTCTCGACTGTCCAGGTTAGAACGTTGTGTCAGTGCTGGTGAGAACGGAGTGCTGAGATGAAGAGTCAAATGCTACAACATTCATGAGCCTTGTGACTGATGCCGATTCCTCCATTGCGCAATTCATGTTTGAAAAAGGGCAGACTGATTCAAGCAGGATTTTCTTCATTGGTGGAATGATTGAACCTGTACAGCTTGACTAAGACATTCGCTTTGTTATTCAAAAAATGTCATCGTCAGTGTCTGCACCTGCATTTCGATTCTGCGCTGGCTAAATTGCGGTGAATGGAAGCATTCTGCGCCTCTGGCATAGTTGCTTACAACAAAGGGGAAATGCTTGTGGATTATACAGACCACGGCTGACAGCTGATAATAACCTAAACAGACGACCTGTCTATCATTTTGAGTTCGTTGTACGGGAGGCGAATCCATAGTCCTACACCTTTACAAACTCAAAATATGCACAGCCTCCTTGAAACCTGAAGCGACATTTGTAAAATATGAGTGGATTGTAGATAATTCTTTCAAGAATCGGTTTAGCAAGTTCCTGCTGTTTGGTTCAATATTGTCAGAAAAGTTGAGCTTAGGCACAAATCTCTTGCTCACATTATCATTCAAGTGTCTTTTTAGATTGTTCACTCATTTCGCGTTTCAACTTGTGACAAACTTTCATTCCCATTAACATTTTTATTCCTACCTTCATAATTGGTCTCCTTCGCCTTTACTTTGGTAGCGCGTTCAAATAGGCCTCCGTTCCACAGCCCTAATCGCTTCAAAGATGACACGGTGCGTGGCAAGTTGTGCGTACTCTTGCTTTGACCAGATACATCATCGGCGAGCCTTAGATGCTTTTACAACATGCTTTATTCAAATTGCTAAAGAAGTTAGTGAGCGGGGTAGATGAAACCGTTGGTCCGATTTGTACCAAAGGAAGTGTGCTTAACAAAAGTCACAGCGCAAGAATCTCTGACGAAAGACCACATTCTCCACCTCATAGACACAAGAGCCTCCAAATTTTGCAACAGGCAAGCAAATGGGGCACAGGCTAGAGCGTTTTCTTATGCCAATATTTTTGGAACCTGATTGTGTACCTCGGAACGTAGAGGTTGTCACGGACCCAAAATAGGTTAGCGAACGCATTTTCGGTTACCTTTACTCTGAATTACCAGAGCTATTGCCTTCAGTAAGAATATGGTAGAAAACACAAAACACAATAATTTGAATGCATGCAGTTGTGCAATCTAATTTATTCACTGATTTGCTGCTGTCAGTAAGTGCAGTTACAAGACGTGAAGCCATTAATATCGCAAGGTGTCACAAAGTCTGAAGTAAGGCGTTCTGTGTGGCAGAAAGCCATATCGTAAGCCCGTGACGATGACATGAGATAACTTCTATCCACCTTCTTCAAGGCGGTGGGCAAAGCCTACTTGTGATAAGCATTAACATAAGGACGAATAAGAGTTGGAGCAGATGAAGTTTATATGCAGTGCCTGGAGTCAATCAAATGTCAAATCAAATGTATTCCTATCGTCCCCTGAATGCGACGCCGCTGTCACTAATAGACATTTCCTCGGCTCTGTTTTGGCATCCGACCTCTTCCTAGCATAAATGTCCTACTCTCGATCTAGGTCCGTAATGAGAACATAACCGGAGTCCGAGCGGATAATGTTGCCGTATTCAGAGTCCAAGTGCATGTGAGGAAATTGCCGATAACAAGTAAACTTGCAGGAGTGATATCAGAAGCACTGACAAAACCGTGCACTATTTCAGGTGTGGTACGAGTCACCAGCGCTTCAGTGGCAGTCTTTATAGGCCACTATTCAACGACTTCTATGTTCCGCGCTACCTGAAACAAATAGACAGTTGAGTACGGCAATGCGGTGAGGAGTGGAGGCATAAGTTGGGCAAGCATTAGTCAGTGAAGACTTACTATAGACAAGATGCAATCATATCGTAGAGTTTGTCGATTCCTTGAAAAATAGTACAATTTCATCAATGAGATCCATGGATGGTACGGACAAAGTTGACCATGTACACACTCAGTGATTTGCGGGACTTCTCAATGACTACTTGGCTGAAACATCTTACGCAGTGGATGAAATCGAGTTTACACAATCTGTGGCCATGTGGATCATCTCCATGGCATTGAATGCGTCCTTACGACACAATATGGGACAACGCACCCTCCACCTAGGCCTTCGCAGTGGACACTAGCAAAGTTCAGATCTTTGCTGATGCGCTTCATAGAAGTTCCAAACTACTTCTCATCAGTGAGCACCGCGAGAGGCAAGAGACGTTCTCTCTTCCCCACTCCCAAGATTGGCTAATGCAGAGTGCGGGTTCACTGACAGACGTTCAAGAGCCGATGACCGGATTCACGTTCAATCAGTTGTGCTCATAGAAGGAAAGTGCAATCACTGGTTCTGAGCATAAGACGATCTTCCACGCGGAGTACTACGCACATTTAATCTTGCACTGCAACGTCGCAGCCAGTTTAAGTGTCGTGGCAACCACGTTCGAGAGAATTAGCTGGTACTTCTAATTACGCCGTTGCAAGAGAGAATGAGACCGCATATTACTCAATACCAATTATCTGTGGGTCTTTTGGGGTATCGAATGGAGCCAAGCATGCGGTCGAAATTCCCGACTGGCATTCGATAACATTTAGGGATGTTTCGTAAACTTCATCTGCCTTAATTTTTTTCATCCCTGTGATACTGCCTGCCACGACAATGCCTTGCATGCTACCTTGAGAAAGGTGGTTATAAGTTTTCGTCCGTCACCGTCATGGGCTAAAGACATCTTCCTCCATACACAAAGCCCTACTTCAAAATCGGGATCCATTACGATATTGTTGGCTTCACATCTTGCAAATGCATTTGCAGACTGTAGCCATTCAGCGAATAAATTGGATCGTACAAATGCATGCACTCAGATCCATTATATGTTGTATTCTATAATATGCGCCTCATGAACACGGTCCAGAATTGCAGTCAATTGGAGAAGCACACCAACCTCGTCACTGGAAACTTGCTTGCGTTCTCATTTTAGCATTCCATGACGCGAGCGATGAGAGTGTATTAAGGCGTAGCACCTAGCGCTGCTGTCGTAGCTTCTTATATTCTAATTTGATTAGACTTCTGAGAGCACGCCATTTCATGATAAACACTTTCCGCCGCATTAATGCACCTGTCTTGCTCTATTTCGGTTGATCATAAGTGTTTGTCGGAAGTTCAAAAGGCGATTTGCACTGGGCGCTCTACAAACTCTCTCTCTTGCAACAGCATACGTTGCAGCACCGGGCAGTGATTGCTGCACTTAAGCTACGCCGAGTTGTTTTTTCCATGACTGGAATAACAGCGTGTTTGCTGCAGACCATAGCTGCTTGACAATTCAAGCAGCAACTCAGCGCAGTAGCTGATGCAGTGGTTGATGAAATATAAAGGGGATGAAAATAGCCATATGGGCAGATAAATTCTTTGTGCCTGCCCAGTATGTGAAATCTAACTACTCCAATCGGTAATTAAAGGTCCCACGGAAAATACGAAGCTAATTTGACCGAAAGTATTGGCACTTCTAGCTTGGCTTCACCAGCCGGGAACTTGTCACGCACCAGTTCTCATCCTGATGAGAGGAGAAGACCAAGGTATAACTATTGTTCAGTCCAAATGTACATTCAACTACGCCTCTACTTTCTCACATGAACTTCGAGCATAGACCCTCGCACATGCTTGCTCTACTCGCATAACTGCCGAAAGCGCTTCCTGTCATGACTTTCGCTTTATGTTCGACTCACTCATTCCAAGCAAGCGTCACATTATTAGCCACCGGATTTTCTGCGCCGATTAGCAGACACCTAGTTTTTAGCTAGAGGAAGCTATATTGAATGTTTGGTGAAGATGATTAGCAGAACCTATAGGAAAATGATGAGTTGTAGAGTGGGTGTCAGCAATCACATGCATTCCGCCCGTTTCCGACAAGGCATGTGGTTCTCATGCTCATCTCCGCATTGAAGAAAAACATGATAGCGATTAAGTCTAAGCGTAACTGGAAATCTGCTTGACATTTTCTTTTACTTACTACATAGCAGTAATCTTGCTAGAAAGGGCCTCCTCTTAAGCCTAACCTAATTTCAGTCAAATGCTGTTCAATCCCATAGCCTCTAAAGCGTTTACTGCTGGCGTGTATACTGAAGTGTTTCTTGCAAAAAATGCATAAGTACTTATGTAGGGCCGCATATATTATTCGCTGCCGAGGTATTTAGTGCACCCAACTGCAGCTTGCACAGTCTGTGTTTAAGAGAATTGAGAGATTCACACCACGTTTCGAGCCTGTTGAGGTATAAAAGAATTCTTAGATAAACGTGCGACTCTCATCCAGTTCTTAAATTCCTAGGCGTTATTCTAGATCTGTTCCTGGTAATTTGTCTTTAGCAAATGACAAACGGGTTTGTTCGTTTGTGTAATGGAATGTACAATCGAGCCTTTAAAACATTGGGAATCATGCCATTTTATAGGAAATAATGAGCAAAATCATCCGGCAGAAGGGACATCGCGCGAAAACTTTCATTATCCAAGGCGCATGAGTCGTCCAATCATGCACGCCACACTCAACCCTGCATTCACTTCTCTGAACACGTCGACAGCTAGAAAGCATTAAGATGCAACGTAGTTGGAGCAAAATAAGCAAAAAATTTGTCGCATTCTCTAATTGCATTCTTTTACACGATAAATGAACCAACTCATCTTTGCAAACATCAAAACTCTAGATAAAAATGTTTTAAAGACACAAGTGCGGTGGTATATAAGATGTCAATGTTGACACTGGAAATCGGCTAAGCGGAAACAGGATGCGCCTAAGTTGACAGCTCTTGTCTATCAACATCCTTATTAAGCGAATCCGTCCTTTAAACTGAATACTTCAAGGTCGAGTCTTACTTCTGAGATGACCCATACATGGGTGCTGAAAGGACTAGCGGAACGCTTAAAAGCTTGGAGGGATTACACCTGATGCATTGCATCAGGATCGCGATCTTGACGGGACCAGTGGCTGAGGTAACATAAGGTCTCGAATCACAAACTTTCAATGTTGCAAATTAGGCCACTCGATATAGCACTTTCCACCACGGTTAGTGCTCTGCCGACATTTAAGCAAAAGAAAGTAAAGTATTTGTTTTTCAAAATGCACAAATCCTGCTCACTTATATTTGAACAAAACTGGAGACTAACAACAGATTTCCTTAAGTAACAGACATTGGATCTTAAACTGGTATCTTCGCAGAGGCGAATTTGTACACTTGTGGATTGGCTGTAAATTAGGGTCTTGTGCAGCTGGCAAGCGAGACTGATGCCGATCCTGCTAGTGGCTTCCTCACCCAAAGTCACATCAGCCTTTTCTACACTCAAGTCAATTCGTCGGCTTTGTTTAGGTACAGGTATAACCGGGTGGCTTTGCCAGCATAAGAAGCTTTGAAGGAAGAACTGATTGCTCAGTAAGAGGCTTGCTGACCCATTTGACCCTTTAGAAATAACTCCTTTTAGACTCTCTTTGATTCTTTTTTGCAATGGATGAGATAGCCAGGACATTTGGAGTCGTTAGATCCAGATTGAACATCTGAGTATACTGCGCATGGATCTGGCGTTGCGTTTTAAAGATTTTGTAGAAAAGTAAGCTCCTAATTAGGTGATCAATCATCCTGTTTATAAAACCGAGTGCTACATGTGTAGTCATTTTAGCGCGAACGCAGCATTGTTTCGCTTCCAGTACTGCTCTTCCGAAAGAATGCCGACGTGGGCTGACTCTACTAAAGAATGCTAAAATCGGGATGGTTGCTTTCTGTTGGATAGGTGCAGTAGTGAACCTTTGTCAATAAATACCTTGGATTGGTTCGTCAATGTCTTATGTGTGGTGAGGTTTCGAGGACTCGGGAATTCGAGATGGAAACAGTGCTGTGTCTGTGTTCTTTCTTTCTTCCATATAAGCAAATGCTTTACTATTCAAAGGCATAGATTCGGTTACTTCGGCTCTGGCTAATTTTGGAGTAGGCTGTTGATCTCAATTCCCAAATTCCTCAGGCGATGTGATAGTATGCACAATTTCATGGTAGGAAATTGATGGTGACGATAAATGTCCGCACGATTCGTCGTGCATGGTTATGCATTGAAAAAGATAGCAAAAAGCGCACAAATGTTCGAATCTTTGGTTGGGCATTGAAAAACTACATACTTTGCAAGAGGCAAAATAACAGGAAGGAAAGTCTTTTCGTCTACGTGCTATCAAATTAACAGGCGTCTAATAGTTACGGTCAAATGTACTCGATGTCGGCACATTAATTTTTGTTTGCTTTCCCTTCCTCATGCACGAGACACATCATCAGCAGGAAACCGCAAAAGCCTTGGTGATTGGGACTTCAATGCAAAGGCAGTATATCTGACTGCGTAGTTAAACACATTCTAATCCCAGTCACCATAGAAACGCTGTGTTGTAGCGAAAAAAGGAGGAGTATGGCCTGACAACGTCCAACAATTATGGCCTATTAGTTGTGCAAGTGCCTTGTCGCGAGTCACTCAGTGCTTGCGAAGCTAGTGCCAGTTCCTATGCATCACCCTTCTTACTCTGTCGAATGCACAGCACCTAGATTAGGGTTGAAGACAAACTAATCTCGTAAAGTGGAAACAAATCGCTCTCTACATAGATCTATTTTGGACTTCACCAGTCACAGCATGGTTCTGCTCGTAGCTTGGTATTCCTAGGACTGTCGCTGCTCACACAAGGGAGTCAGTACAATACTCTTTCTCCAGTGCAGTTGATTTACGTAAGGTAATGTGGTTTCTTCCTAATGGCGTACAATGAAGATGATTCAGACGTTTAGCGAGTAAGCGACTGCCCAGCAAGATCAAAGGCCTTGTGGCGGGCGAAGTTAAAGGAATGCCGAAGGAAGAGCCGAAGACGGTGCTCTACAGACGTGAAGGAGCTGTAAAATGATGCATTTTGCTTAAAACCTTAAGGTAAGTAAGAGCGCTCATTCGGGTCAGACTGCGGATTTATTTTTTTTTCAGTGCTACAACTTGTCGCTGCATTATTCCTCCGCCTGTCCTTATGTTTTAATTTTCATAAGAAAAGAGTTCTAGTACTGCAACTAAATTGCAGTCCTGTAAAACACTGCTCTAAGGTACATCTGATAATGGTTGATCTCTGGGCATAATATTTGCTTTCTGCTATCCAGCCAACAGTCCTTTATAGGTACTGCCCTCTTTCCTCCCTGCCTGTATCAACCATTAATTGTTATTAGTAGTTCCTTCCTTTTTATGCATCCATTCACCACTTTCCCCAGATTTTTCGCATCTCTGTACTTTTATATACCACGCAAATTTGTTGAATAGAAATTTTTCGAAATTCGCTCTTAGACACTTGTTAAATATTCACATACCAACATTTTTAAGATTTCGATGGGTAGATTCCTTGCTGTACGCAATCAACTGAGCCGCATCTTGAAAATTCACTCTCTACTCTATATTCATGCATAAATGTGGACTCCCCTCCAGCCCAAACTTATCTGTTCACTCTTTTTGATCGACCTCTCCAAACATCCATCCTGGATCCCGATGCATAAACGCGTTCTCATAGACGCGGTACCCTCGTCTAAGGGCTCATACCTGGATTCGTCCCTCAACCACTTGAAATCCGCTTTATAATTTCCCATGGTTTCAAGTAAATTTACTCAGCACCTAATCTACCGCCTTTTTTCAATCCATCCACGATCAATGGCTCTCATCCCTCTCTTGAAAAGCATATAGGACATCCAGCTATTTTCTGCGCTCAAGGCATCCTTCTATCGATGCATTATAGCCTCACCTATGCACCGATTTGTGTCTTCATAATTCTTTACTATGAGGTTGTGCTGCTATTCTACCGTCACCGCATTTACAAATCCTTGACATATCTCGTCCTTTTCTCTCTACTTGTCCATCCGCACTTAGTCATAATATACGACTTATATTTGTTGCCCTCTTGGACGAAACAGGCTTGCTTTGGCCCTTCTCAAGAACTATGATGCGATAGCTGGCCAACCTTGTTGTTGTGATTTAAGAGATGGACGAGATTGCTATCATCGATTGGCATTTCTTCGCACCGGTTATCCATCTTTGCTCGCCACTTGCGCGTCCAACAGGCTATTTGCATTCAGCTATGGAATTAATCCGTCTCAAAACAGTTTGCCAAAAGATGGCTTGAACTGTTTGTTGTTGATGTATTAATTCGACCACATTTGTTCTTTTCACCTTTGACTTAACACCGCGTTCTTTGAATCAGTGGAATGAATGTAAGATGTATAAAATAAGAGGAGACAATTTTTTTCTACAAGACTTCTTAGGGTGGAAGGGATAAGAATCTCTCCAGCGTGAACATGGTCACTCAGACTTTGGCACTCCAACAGTTGAGTAATTTGACAGACTACGTAGTACGCACGACTCAAAAGTTGAGAGTGGCTGCAAGGCTTTGATGAGAGTGTATCCTGTGAGGAATAATTAGTCGAAACAATATTTGCACTCTCTGACATGCAATTATTTTGTGCACTAACAAACGCCTTACTAGGCTCCACTGGTTTAATTTACAAGAACCATGTATTAGCAGCTCAGGACTCAGTTGCTCGGCAATATTCCAGTCAACTATTATACCTGCATTTCTTCCCTGACTGCTGCAGTGGCATTAATTTGCCCTGGTATGGTTCTTGCGAATCATCGATTGGCTAAGCGTGAAGGGAAGTTCGCACGCTAAAGCGATTTGCAAAATGAGAGTGCGCGCAGTTCACAGAGGACGAGTCTGAGACTTGCTCACTGTAACGTAGCCAACACAGCGGCTGGTGTGTGCATCCAGCTTCACAGGCTCTCACCTACTTGCACTGTTCTCAGCAACCCAAAATCGTGGAGGCTTATGATCCCATCAAACGCCAATTAAAGCAAGCGAATTTCAATCAGCTGACATTAGATTGTTGAGTTAAAATGAAGTCGAGTAGAAAGTTGGGGTGAAATTGCAAAACCGCTCAATGTTGCCAGATGAGGCAATTGTCCATTCAATCTTCCTTTCTTCTTCCTAAATAACTTTACCATCGACCATCACGGCAGCATGGAGCCATTGACACTCTGGCATGAAACAAGGATACGGGTTTGCATAAGTTTGGATTCTGCTCACATGATCGGCAAGTAGTTGCGAGTATGCCCTCCTTGAAATCTCAGAGTTCTCTAGCAACCATTTAGACGGACTCTTTACTTCACACTCACCTACATTTGTAGTTCCTAATATTCAAGAAGAAGTGTGCTGCCTTTTAAAAGACATTCCATGCTGACAGCACTTAATATTACATAAGAATTGCATTGTTTCACGCCGCTGCATGTGGGATAGCGCTATTGGCTTGTAAAGTTGAGCATCTATGCGTCATGTATGACGATCGAGAAGGTGAACATAAGATAAGAAAATCATTGTTACTCATTGTCAACTCCATATTAGTCCACGCCACTCTGTACCAGTCAAGACTGAACTGAATCCCATTGTGCCAGGGCGTCAGAACGAATGCACGAAGTGCGTCTACATTCTGTGAGTTTGAACTCAATCAAGAGCGCTACGCTTGCGTACGCTGAATCGATGAGAGGCAGACAGAATTAGGCCTCCCAGTTGTGACGAAACGCTGTCAGTTTACAACAGTTGCCTTGGTGATTTTACCTTCTTTGGGGCAAGTTGCCATTACAATGACAAAGGACACAATGTTCTCGTTTCCCTGTATTCTGTAAAGGACCTACAATGACAATGACAATTAAGTGATCTTTGAACATTTTACCTACATATTATAAGACATTGTGTGCTTCAAGCATAACATAAATATAAATTTTCCTTTCAAGGAGAGCAGAAGGAGGAAGCTGTTGTTGTTACTCGAATTCGCACTCCTAGAGCAATTTCTCTCACAACATATCTGCCAAAATCTGGATAAGCCAACAGAAGTTGCTTGGCAAATGCACGATTGCTATCTCTTACATGCATGACAACTCATGTCATCGGATGACATCGGGTGACATTAAGATGAGCCCTACATAAAAAAACTCGCCGGATTAACGCACGCGATCTAAACCTTCAACCGCGCCTCAATGCCTACAAAAATAAAAATGCTCAGTGACATCAATTAGAAGAGCATGAAAAAAAGCAAATTACTCGTTTTTTGCAGGGCGGTCAAAGTCCGTAACATCAAAGCAGTTTCCACCTTGGACCAGATTAAGAGGCCTCCTTTTACACACCTCCCCTTGATTGATGTAATCACCGATGACCACACCAAAGACAAGAACAATCATTTGCTGCATTTAGGTGCTGCTCAGATCACTGGGTTATTCAGGCTCAGAAGTGGGATGTCTCCTCTGGGCGGCTGTTTATCGATTACGGGCAATTAGGGGACGGTAACTACGAGCGCTCGCGAATCAGTAGCGATTGGCGCCTCTTGCCTCTCAATAAGACTAACGTGCACAGTTGCACAGAAGTCACGAAGTGTGCGCGTGTCTGCGCTTAGCATTACGCGCGGAAGCACAGGCCTAATTCGAAGTTCAGTAATGGGCTTAATCAAATTGGTGGGGGTGCATTCTAAATCACACGACTATCCACTCCGCTCGCCTCATAACCAATTTGAGTAGGCGCACTCGATGCAAGTGATGGTAACTTGTCTCACGACTATGACTAACCATTTGTCGTAGTTTCCAGTACTGAACAGTGCAGACGATCCTGCAGGTGCGCAACGGGACGGTGGTGTGTGATGTTGTTGGCCTATTTACCAAGTCCCTCATCTTCACTGCCTTTCTTGCGCTCACATGCACACGCTCCGTGGCAATCATTCATAACAATTTTTAGCGTGTCCACCACTTTAGTATCGTTAGTCCTTGCATCATTATTTTTCAAATAGTCAGAATCTTCCTTCCTGACAACCGCTGAACAAAAATAAGTAAATGCTCATGATTTAACTTGACAATGCTAAGCAGAGGCCAAAACATTGGCATTTGTAAAAGAGATCGTCTTTTAGGAAGACCCTTGTTATCGCGCGGCACTCGATTACCGGAATAGGGAAACATGTGCCACACCTGAAGTCGCTAGTTTAATTCTCTAAAACTCAACTCAAGTACCTGTCCATACGTGCTTATTCGTGCGCACACTTAAGACAAAGTTTCGTAAAACAGTTTAGCTTTGTAATACTCCTACGTCTTCTTCTTATGCATTCCCCACACCCTGTTTGAAAAGAGATAACTTGCTCCTTCAGCTGCCATGACATACGCTAGGTGGAAACGACATCTTAATGTGCAAACGCCTTCACCCACGCGAGTGTGCTTGAGTGGTTTAGAGTGACCATAGAAGTATGCAGATTCGCATGTAGTGTTATGCATAGCTGGATTGTTAAGCTTTCCCTAAGTGCTATGCACGGGCCTCGTTCGGCATCGGTCAATTCAGCTGTAGTTCCAATTCACTTGTTGCCGATGACTCTACTTTTTAAAACACCAAATGCAAGTCAAAAGCCTACAAATAATGGTTTACATGTCAAAAAACACATTATTTAGGATAAATCACGCACCGGATGCGCCAACTAGGGAGTGAAAGTGAAAAGTTGCAGGTTGTTACTCAACTGCATTAAAAATGTACGAGTATACAACACGAAAAGATTCACTGCAAGCACCATACTTGCAACCATGCTTTTGTGGCATAAACATGGTGGACAATATGACTTAATATTGGAGGACCTTTATTCACGTTTGCGACTTCAATTCCACCCAATCGACCAACCAATTCAATAAGGCTAAATTGAAGGGTATTTAAATGCACACAAGTGCTGCTGAGGATCACCGCCTCCAGTTGCACGGGTGCGCATTTAACCCTGTTTTAGCCTCCTGCTCATTGAATCTCACTGTTCGCCGTGAAAATGAGAAGTTAAAATCGCGTTGGCTAATAAAGATAGGCAACTGTGACCATTTCTCCGGTTTCTCACTATTTTATTTTGCCATGTGCCTTGCGCAGCCACATTGTCACTGCACTCAAAGAATAAGTATGCTTTTATCTAGCACACACAGCAATGTCGATGGTTGGAGACGTGGCTTTCATTATTTGCAACTATCGCGGCTGTTAGATATAATTAAGCGGCCCTCTCAGTCTTTCTCGATTCTACTCTTGCAACGCATGTAAGATGGCTGGCTTAAGAAATGAGCTTCCATATGTCAGACTGCATGGAATACGACTTCAGTGATTTGACGTTATTAATGCCATAGAACTTACTAATCATGAAGCATCAAACGTGCATTCATGTGGGTGAAAGTAAGTGTTGGATTTGCAGAGACACCCTTGGACAGAACATCACAGCGGGACAATTTTGTTACCATTTTCTTCTATCTGTCACTTCCGAGTGCTAGGAGATGCAAACTAGCGGTCTTGCAGAAAGTGTTTTTTGTCTTAAGACAGCATTCGACTACTGCCAATGGCTAAAGTTGCGTGAGAAATTGACGTGTAGGTCTGCTCTTTCCCACCTCCCCCTCCTTGTCACGAGCAGCGCCCTTTGTTTGCAAAATCGGCTAAACTGAGATTCGTGATCAGTGATTATGGCTTCACTTCACATTCCGTTTCCAGATGACTCGCATATTAGATCTAACCTAAACCTAATCGCGCTTGCGCAGATGCCTTTGGTATTCTACCAAACAAGCAACTTCGTTGCCGTTGTTGCTGCCGTTACTGCTGCATATATGGTGCTCAGTCCAATTCAACTCAACTACAATAGTAACTTATGCGCCATTAGCACAATTTGTTACATTCCTATGTAGTCAATGGGGACAAATCACACAATGATTCTCCAAATACTCGCATTTAAGGAAATGCCGTCCTCGGCACCGATACAAATGTGGCTTAAAGAAGAATAGGTCACTAATGATTGCGATTGCAAACTGAATAGGAATCGGATTCGTAGAAGCGCACTTAACCGCCTTGAATTTTTGGAAGTCCACTGCATTGAAGTGGTTCAAAAAACATGGAGAGAAAGCTGCCTAACAAATCGGAATTTTGAAGAGAAGACGCACATACAGCTAATTCACCGACATAAAGTAGAGGAAAGATGAGTTGTTATGGGAGCCTTTTGCCAGACACTAGGCATATCCGGCACCTGTGGGATGCGAATTTGCAGAAAATTTGGCCCATTGTAATGATACTTGAGTAAAAAAAATCGGTGTGCTAAGATCGAAAGGAAACAATGGACGGACCTGCTAAAAGGAGTCGTTGCTGTTTGATTGCATCAATTCAAGGCAAACAAAGTCCGTGCATTATGGGTTTGATTGGGTAACAATCCTTATCTTTCCTTTAATGTGGCTTCATCCTGATTGGTAGAATTGTAGTAAATGCGCAAAACTGTTTCTTTTAGGTGTCAGGAGCGTCCCCGCTAATATGCATGATCCGGCTTAGAAAAAACTGACAGGAACTATACGCCACAACCAATCCTTCACACAACTACCTATGCGCAACATTTGGAGGTCCTGGTGTCCATGAGGTGGAAGAAGTGGATTTAATCGAACGGCACTAGCAATTAGCGCAATTTTGCTAAACGTGTGGTTTTGCTAATAGTCTGACAAAATGAAAATGGCAAAGATGTTAGGGCGGCCGTCTCATCTATTTTGCACATCTAGTTATTTGCAATATGGCAAAATTACGAATCGCTTCTGATGACATTGAAGGCGTCTTGGAACTGATGGTGGTGTTTTGCCAACGGAAGGGCACGCACGACTGGATACGGCTAAAGCTTGCTTGGTACGTAGCGTGGCAACATTGAAGCCTGTTTAAGTGAGCTGCAAAAGTAATGCCAAAAGAGGCACTTATGTTTACATTGGCGAAAACATTCAAAGCCTAACGAACATGCAGAATTATTTATTTAAATACTGATTCTTGAATGTATGACAAAGATATTCCTTCATTACAGCATTTCGCTAACATGTTTTGTTTCATCGAATATTGGTAGACGGATGACCACGCATATCCCTACGATACCTTTTTAGATTTGCATTAAGTTCCTTGGAGCAGGCTCTTGCAGAACTCAGTTACGCAGTAACGCAGAAGTGTGCCTCTGAACAATTAGCTAAACACTCAGGAAAATGCATCACACTGAGCCCTTTGAAAATGCACTAAAGGTCGGCTATTAATCACTACAAATCTATCGTCAACCCACCACTATGATTAGGCTTACCTTCTGCGGCGTCCTTTGGTAGGAGGGCATACTCGTACACGCGAGTCCCACCACTGTGCTAAATCACATCTATCCGACATTAAAAACTAATGGCCTGACTTCCTGGTGTGGCACTTGTTAGGAACGAGGACACACGGACACACAACCCGGGTCAGCAGCACGTTATAGCTTACTTTACAGCAAATACTTAAACAGTTTCTAGCACCACGCTTAGGACTTAATGTGAATTAAGTGTGCAGCCTTGAGGAGAATATCATGAATAGGGTGCGTGAAATGCGTGAACGATAGAGTAGAGCCCTAGTTTCTAATGTGGAATGAGATTTGGTCGCAGAGGAAAAAATAACTGCATTAATATTGAGGATTAACTCTATCTGAATGGCGGTGGAAAATTCGGCCGACATACAGCATTCCATCTTGGTGTGGGAAAACGTACGCATACACCAGTCGTTGGCATGTTGTTGCAAGGGAATGCGAGGCACCATCCAGCCTGTCTCCGACTGCGTCTGTCTACGCGTCAGTGACAGTCGTACTGGCTTTGAGCCACCCGAATCAAGTGTTTGCGACACCGTTAGCAGACTGCTTGCTACACGGCGATCACTGCGACCGAATCAATAGTCCTTCACCACCAATGAAATTAATGCTGCTTGGATGGCATCTAGCATCTTATCGTTAATGAGGCATTTTCTTTATTGAGAAACGCATACCGATGGGCTAATTTTGGTGCTGAGTAGTAAATATTGCAAGACCAAGTAAAGCGGTGCTATAACTCAACAGCCCGTTACCGTAGAACAATAGAGCGGAGGAGAGCTTCACGCGCAGCAATCGCAGCTCTTTAGAGATGATTCCACTAGATTTTTAATGTTCTTAATGCAAACTAAGGCAAGAGAAAGGTTTGGATGAGCCTTTTCAGGCATGTCATGCACATTTAACCAGCCTCACTATTTGTCAATTTGCGGCGAATGCGTAGCCACCATCACCAACCACTGGGCTATCATTACTTGTGACCTCTTTCCGTACTAGTCAAGTAAGAACCGAGTCGACACTTTGTGAGACCAGCTGTGCTTGCTCGATTAATACGATGCATAGAAAATCGCATCTTCAGCCCTTGTTATCAATAAAAATGGTCCAAGGAAACCAATGCCACTTAGCATTTATAGCATGGCAGTGAAACAGGGGTAGTGTGCGAGATCACGCATGTCGTATAACTTGTTAAATGATGGGAATTCCTCCCTTAAACTTCGCACCAGCAATCTTAGGGTTAGCGATGCATTGGAGACGTGATTCCCCATTACATCTTTCTTCAGTAAAATTGTTTTTGCAAATAGCGTTCCCAAAACCACTAACCATATTTACGGCGTTTACTGTTAGTGACATGAAGGGTATGGCCTTGATCTTAGAATATTTAAATTGACTCATTTCTCCTCTGTCGCGCCGAGAATTACGTAGCATCGTTAACTTGACTCTGGCTGTATGTCTAGTCGTCTTTCAAGCAGCCAATTTCATCTACCAATGCTTGTAGGCATCCAATTCTTGTGCCTTAAAAGGTTTACAGCACTACGACTATTTTAGCATAAGTGCCAATCATAATGTCAGCACATTATAGGGTATGCAAATATTGGATGCACATCATCATGAATGCTGGAGGTATTCTGCGCATTAAATCATCTATCTGCATTGTTTGTGCACAATTTGTTATAGCAAGGCTCAATTTACCACACAACCATGCATAAAAGCAGCTTACTCAGCTCGACCCTCGATATCCACCTAGTGGTTGCTACATCTGTTCCCAAAATTGATGCACACAATTAAGGCATTCAGTAGCCTCCGAAATTTCGCACTTGCTATTACCTTGTGCTAAAATGACATTAGAACTTGTAAGTTCCTAGAAGTTGGACACTTTGTAGTATGGGTTTATTGCATACAGCACATTTTGGAAGGTGACATAATTCATATTCTTGGCATGATCAAATGATACCCATGAGCATGTTATAATCGCAGCAAACCAAATATTACACTTCTATGGGAGCAGCCATGCTCTATTGAACCGTTGGAAGTGCAAGCTATGGAATTCAGCAGTTTGGTAGCTTTCCTGCATGGAATCATGTTACCATCCCTCCTTGGACTAGGAAGGCTATGCTAAAATAATTACATGAATGCTAGCAGTTGACGTGTGGAAGTCAAGCGACACGTTAAATAAAAGGGGGCCTAATTTGATACAAAGGGTCTGGTTAAGGCATGTTCAGAGAAGGTGGTGAATATTTGCAACTTTAGTGCATTTCATCTCAGAATATTCTTTTGGGTCTTATACGCAGATTGAGGGTGGCAGTAAAGATGGTTTATAACAGCTTAAACGTTGGTACGACTTTAAAGAGAAAAGATTATGCAAATGCATTAGCACCAACGCATTAAGCGTTTATTTTGGCGCCTGCTTCGATGCACGCAAATTGAATGTAACTTACCCCTGAGAGGAGAATCAACTAGCAGGCTATGAGGAGTTAAAGTCACGGAAAGGAGGAGGGGCATTAGGGTAAGGAAAGACAGAAAAAAGAAGGCAACACAATGATTAGGGGTAAAAAGAAGGGGAAAATGGAGGGAAAAAGGAAGAAAGAGCCTCTGCTATGTCGATGAAAGAGCCAGGTGTCATCTCGCTCCAGTGATTGCTTGATCTGTCACTGAAAAATATCCCTGGCCAAAAAGTGGAATTTATGGGTCCAAGTCTACCTACCCCACATAACGGCAGAGGTTCCAGTTCTTTACTACTCCGACAATTTCGATGACGACATTAGATGTGGAATATTTGTTGTGCTTTATAATCAAGAAGAGGACAAAATACACTCTACAATCATTAGTCTTGGTATAGTTTATGTCACCAGCCAAATCTTTGCAAACAATCACGGTCTGGACTCGCCTATGCATTGTAAAAGTGTATTTCTAGAGCTTAATCTGCAATCTCGGAATCTCGTTCAACAGCTTTCTTCTGCCATTAAAGCGAAGGTGAAATGTCTTAGTTAGCAAGCCGAAACTACTTATCTTAAATTGCCATAATCATTAAAACAGGAAAAAAGGAATTGACATCGCCCAAAGCAAAAGCAGCCTTCTGACCAATTTATTACATTTCACTTTATTTAACTCACTGAAAGTCCTAAAATTGCCACACCTGACCCACTTAAGATAAGAATAAACCAAAAGGAAAGACTTCTGACTGATAAAAATTTAAAAGAAGTTGTGGGAAAACAAAAAACTCCTTACTTCTAAAGCCTTTTTAAATTTTTCTGTCAACGAAGAGTGCTTTTTTCCAGCTACTTCTTCTTGCAGATGTGTCACCAAAAATATGCACCAAAAACATCTCACAGATAAAACCTTCGCAATGCGTTGTCAATCATATAGCTAACACTGATGAGATGATTTGTTTGGATATTCAACATCAGTGCTCTACGTTTAGAACGCCAGGATGCAAGCTATGATTGTTAAGCAACACTTTTTAAACAGTTTGAAATTAGTTACTTTACTCTTCACTTCCACAATTGACAAGTAGTACGACGATGCAAAGTTTTATGCTCTGCTTTACAGCGTCTTGATATTAGAGGAAGATCCTCCTCTGGTCTTGAACAGCGTGGTAAGGATTTCATCTTTTCACAGCATTATATCCCAATGCCAAGAATAACATTTTGAAATTGCAATTTAAAGAATCCGGAATCGGTTGTTACGACTTGGCTTAGGTGTTGCACAACTGGAGGTGCGCTAGTCACCCATTCGCATCGATCCGCAAGAAGAATAACTGGGAGGTACAAATCCTGCAGAATGATGCCCAAACCATTCGCAGAAGTTCACTTCCTTCAATAATGTTAGCAATCCATATGCTGACATCAAATAATTACCCAGAGTGATGGTATTGTTATTGGCATTGGCACTGTGTGTGGGCAGTGATGATGCATGACAGTGCGCTAGCCAACTGAGAAGGGTTGACTGGTCCCTATCAAGGTAGTCGTGCCCCTTGTGCTGTAGTTTCAACCATCTTCCTTCTACTAGGCTTTATCTAATCTTAAACCCGATTCAAAACACCTTTTCCTTCTTCGGCCTTATTCTGCCTTATGCGTCAACACGCAAGCAATGATGCATTGTCGTATCACAGCACAGTCGATAGAGGGTGAAGTTGATTGTCTTCACAGAGGTCTAAGTGACCATTTGCTTGGACCGTATTTTGCTTTTAAAGACCATTCTTCTGTAAAAACTTAACGACATTTCTTCGGCCATGCAGTGCAAAAAGACTGTATCTCGTGAGATTTGGCATTGCGCCCCAATTCCCTACTTCTTTGACAAATATTTGTTTTGATTGCTTATCGCCTTGCTGTTGAAAATCGGAAGAAGCTGAAATTAGCCGTAATAACAGAAATGATTTGTCATATTAATCAAAGGTAAGTTGAATCGAGTTTCACCACTTTACTTGTTTAAAAGTGGAATAAATTGAGCCTGTTGAAGAGGGTTCAATCGTCACACCCGAGGTGATTGCTGAGATTCGAAAAACCCAATTAATCCTTAGAATAGCAAGGCTTTGATTGATTTGCTCAGATGAATGCGGCAGCATTGAAGTCCATGAAGTGCGTCAATCTATCCTATCCACTTCACCCCTGGGGCATCTGTCCTCTCCATGACAACCATTAGTCTTATTAGAGTTCAACCCGATTGCAGTCAGATCTGAGTGACATCCGTTCGAGTAAAATGTGCTCAAAAGGCAAAAGGAATCACGTTTACAAGCTGGTTCAGTCAAAGTTGTCAATCACTATGGGGAGCATTAATCTCACTCCCCATTAAATTTTACTGTTTCCTCGATGACTTCAATTCGCCTTTCAATTGGTCTTTCAGGCTTGATGCTCAGAAGCAGGTGGCCATTGGGTTGATGGTCAGTCAGGAGCGCTTTAAAGCAGCGTTTTGCGATTTTACATAAGTTCATTTAAGAAGGTTAGAGTTGTGCACATGACGCAGCAGATTTGTGCGAATTTTTACTAGGTGCACTAAATCAAAGAAGACTCCTTTCTAAGATCAGTGGTCAATGCTTGATGATGTTTTACTCCAAAATTTCAGCATTCCGTTGAGTTAAGCCACATGGCGCAGCACTTCTTAGCTAGGCATAATATTAAGAGCATTTCTCCAATTAGGAAGGAATTGACATTTGTACAGGCTGAGCAAAATACACACGAGCTGCGTTTATGTGCTCTTCACAGGGAACAATTTTGACTGGGTTGTGGTGGTGCGGTGTAATCCTTCGAAGCCAGCTTAACTGAACTTCCCCCCACACGGACTCTACAGTCCTCAAGGTCTGCAATTTCGTTCAAGTTGCCAATATCCTCCACCAATGCTTGTAGGTATCCAGGTCTTATGCCTTAAAGACGGTTGGAGCACTACGACTTCATTTTAGCATAAGTGCTTAATTGATGTCAGCGCCAATTATAATGTCATCACATTGCATGGTATGCAAATATTAAATGCACATCATCATGAATGTTGGAGGTATTCTGCACATTAAACCATTCATCTGCATTACTTGGGCACAATCCGTCATAGCATGGCTCAAATTTGCCACGCAACCATGCTAAATCTGTTTCCAAGCTTAATGCACACAATTAAAACATTTCGTAGCCTCAAAAATTTGGCACGTATTATTATCGTTTGCTGAAATGCCATTAGATCCTGTAAGTTTCTAAAAGTTGGACACTTATATCTTAAATTTGTTGCATATAACACAATCTGAAAGGTGACATAATTCGCATACTTGGCGTGATCGAAGGAGACCTATGAACAAGTCATAAGCACAGCACAAGGGGCACGACTACCTTGATAGGGACCAGTCAACCCTTCTCAGTTGGCTAGCGCACTGTCATGCATCATCACTGCCCACACACAGTGCCAATGCCAATAACAATACCATCACTCTGGGTAATTATTTGATGTCAGCATATGGATTGCTAACATTATTGAAGGAAGTGAACTTCTGCGAATGGTTTGGGCATCATTCTGCAGGATTTGTACCTCCCAGTTATTCTTCTTGCGGATCGATGCGAATGGGTGACTAGCGCACCTCCAGTTGTGCAACACCTAAGCCAAGTCGTAACAACCGATTCCAGATTCTTTAAATTGCAATTTCAAAATGTTATTCTTGGCATTGGGATATAATGCTGTGAAAAGATGAAATCCTTACCACGCTGTTCAAGACCAGAGGAGGATCTTCCTCTAATATCAAGACGCTGTAAAGCAGAGCATAAAACTTTGCATCGTCGTACTACTTGTCAATTGTGGAAGTGAAGAGTAAAGTAACTAATTCTAACCGGTTTGCAGTAATATTTCTTAACCATCAGAGCCTGCATCCTAGTGTCTTAAAATCGGGACATTTAGGCAAGTAGTTTACTGTACGAACAACATTTCATTGGTGAGGAAGGAAGGACGCAAACCTTTTCTTTCTCTTCTGACGTTCCAAACGCAGAGCACTGATTTTGAATGTCCAAACAAATCATCTCATCAGTGGCAGCCATATGATTGACAACGCATTGCGAAGGTTTTCTCTCTGAGAGATTATTGGTGCATTTTTTGGTGACATCTCTGCAGGAAGAAGTAGCTGGAAAAAAGCATTTTCGTTGGCAGAAAAATTCAAGAGGGCTTTAGAAATAAGGAATTTTTTCATTTTCCTACAACTTTGTTTAAATTCCCATCAGCCAGAAATCTTTCTTATTGGTTTATTCTCATCTTAGGTGGGTCAAGTGTGGCAATTTTAGGACTTTTAGCCAGTTAAATAAAGTGAAATGTTAATAAATTGGTCAGGAGGCTGTTTTTGCTTTGGGCGATGTCAATTTCCATCCTCCTGTTTTAATGATTATGGCAATTTAAGATAAGTAGTTTCGGCTTGCTAACTAAGACATTTCACCTTCGCTTTAATGGCAGAAGAAAGCTTCTGAACGAGATTTCGAGATTGCCTATTAAGCTCCAGAAATACACTTTTACAATGAATAGGCGAGTCCAGACCATGATTTTTTGCGAAAAAATTGGCTGATGTCATAAATTATGTCAAGACTAATGACTGTATAGTGCATTTCTGTCCTATTCTTGATTAGAAAGCACAGCAAATATCCCACATCTAATGTCGTCATCAAAATTTTCGTAGAAGATAGCCACATAGCTCCTTTTAAGAGGTAAAATGAGACGGATACCACCTCTATTCATCCTCCATGTTCCTCCAGTATCACTTCTTTAAGATCAAGGACAAAGCTATTACTCCTTCTTGGCACCAGTAGCTGAAATGGAAAAAAAAAAACGAAAAGTGACTTGGGTGAGAATTTCTCATTCGGAAATACAACTAAAGTCTGCAGTTGGCTAAGATTACTTCGGGGAGTTTTAGTGACTACAAAAGCCACTCAAACTAATATACTTCCTTTGAATTTTCTTTGGTGTATGCAAAATCGCAAAAATCATGATCAAGCAAAAATTATAAAGAGCCTACTTTCCCTCATGGACATCTTCCAAGTCAAACGTCGACGATATTTCCACGTCCAAGACTCACTGTGCGGACGGTTGCTATGGCGATTAACAACCTAACGAGATGGCTTACTCCGAAAGGTCCTCAGCCGACGAAAATGCTGTTAGCAGTTGCTCCCACTCACTGGTATTTTGTCTGCAATTTGGATTTGAACAAAACAATATTTTCCTGCAAAATATTTTTTTCGAGTCTCTTCGACTAAGCAACTTTTCCCCCTTCCCATAGAAGCATTTGAGAAACTTCGCACAATAACGATTTTGCCGGTAGATCAGGTCAACTTCGAATGCGTAGTAGTAGTAGTAGTAATAGTGATAGTATTAATAGGTGCTTGGGGTAGGTGGGTTGGAGGGAAGTAAAAGAGGTAGGTACTGGATGGCCCGCCACCACTACTACTCAAATAGTGTAAGCAAGAGAAGGTAAATGACGTGTCCAGCGTGCAGAAAAAGGTGACGCAAATCAAGAAACGTTCGTTAAATGACCTTATTGAGTCCATTCCGCATTTATATTCTCGCTGATATTTGCTGAAATTTATTATTAAGAGTTCCGTTTAGGAAGAGTCAACAGCGGAGCGACCAAATCAGGACCTCCCATTCAAGCGCTTACAATCCACCACGGTGTAAAGGACGTAAGATGGGTAGACGCACACCTCTGCAGGGTGCTTTTCTTTGCAGACGTGGAGGGATGCGCGTATTATTTTGATTATGCAAGTCAGTATTACAATAGCGGAGAGACTTTCTTTCGTTGCCTCTCGTCGAGAAGGTTTCCTGCTGATGCACTAGCTCCGATCAACTGTTTGACCACCACGTAATGTCGTTGCACAAGACTATCGCCACAAGGAATGAAACGCTACAAATGCGATTTGCCAGTACAGCTTTCTGCTTCCTCTACTCGTCTCTGCTTGGACGTGTCTACGGATGTTCCCAAATTTTCAAGTCGTAATGTATACGTATAAACGCAATCAGGGGGATTCCAAGTCATGGAAATAACGAACAATAGCATGACTAGTACAGCTACCACTTTGTCTAAGGGTAGAAACTTATGGGTAGCAGTTAGGAGCACGTAGCCTCTTTCAGTCTAGGAAGCAGTGACTACACTCGTGCCCCAACTTCTGCCACTGAATTGCCCATACATGACAATGACTGACACTGATGGAGGACACGGCCGTAGCAAAAGGCTCCGCACCCTCCTAGTGTCACAATTCGATGACTATTACGAGGTCCCATTCAGTGGAGGGGTTGACGAAATCCCCTCGATGGCTACCATGCAGATGGTGCGAACAAACACATCACCTTCCACAGAACTTGAGCCCGTCAAGGCATGCTTTAGCCCCCCTGCAGATTGATGCCGATGTCACGCTGTTGGGCATAGGTCAGTTCAATCAATTCACGAAAACGCTAACCCATTGACAAACACCTAATCCTGAAAGAGAGGGCATAAGTATACCCCTTCACTGTAATGACAGTCCCTCAAAAATATCGAAATATAGATGCACACGATCGCAACTATATGCACGGGCTACCAACTCACTATTGACTTTAAATGATTCCCCTTTTGCTGCAACGATATTTAGTCGGTAGTTTTTTGGCACATTTACACATCAAGTAGATTATGAACGTGCGAGGACGTTGATTGATCCGTTTTTAGCACTATATTGAGTCGGAAAGGAAAAGGCACCCACTTTTGATGATCGTTGGCCCTCAAACGCTGGTAAAACTAGCTACACGCGTAGTCCCGTGCATTAACCACAAATTCGGCCACGACATTTGATAGATTAGCGAAGCGATTGATAAAATGAAAATGTGATGGAGAAAAGTATGAAAAACTATCGAATAAAATAAAAACTGCACAAAACCGCAAGCAAGAGCACGGTTTAAATGCCTTGTAAGCAAAAAACATCGACACTATCAAAACCTTAAAATAGGTGGGACAATCTATAATCTAATTGCAGCGAATTTGTGATCTTACTTAAATTCCGCCTGCTTTTTATGATTCTCGAAATGGTATTTTAACATTTTACCAGTAAAAAAAGAATATACATCTGTTTAGGTATTAGGCATAGAGGTATTCGAATAGAAGATCCATATCTGCAAACGCATTACCTCCAAAAATCATATATTTTTAATAAAATAGCAATGACATTCTTTTCTTGTTATAATTCGTATCAATTTTTAAAATTAGCAGTTGTTGTCACTTAAAATAAGCAATCTTTTTACTGTGTCACATGCATGTAAAACAAATTATTTCTTAAAAGATAAAGGTCGGTCAAGCTAGGATGAGCTGCCAAAACATTGGGTGAGATTAACACGAATGACCAAAGTCATGGCCTTTTTATTGTGTTGGCAGCATTTTCTTGAGTCCAACCTGTAGTGTAGCGACCGTGGAATGAGCGCTGAAAAGCACACTTTCTCATACGAGTGCGAGATCCCTTGTTTCTCTGCAGATTGTAGTTTTGCCCTGGTGACAGGGCTTGGGTCGAGATCAGTGGGCATTTACCACCTCCGTGCCTCAGAGGAACCGCTCATGAACTCTGCGGCGACCCTACAGAGATAATGAGTAAAATTAACAAGACTGGATGCAAGGTCGCACTGTGGCTCGTTTTTCACATCAACGGAGCTTTGATTGGTTAACATAAAATGCAACTTAAAACATGTATAACGCATATTCTAAGTACTACTGCTGGGCCTCTACTGGGTCTGCAAATGGAAGAGGGAGTGATTAAGTGGCCACGCGAGTGAGGCAGCGTGCGACTCAGATGTCACCATTAGGCAAGCTGATAAGATCTCAGATCTTAAACATGGGACTTTGTCTACACTGTGAGGCCATTTTAAATTTAAAAGACCTAAACTATTCAGCAGCTACGCGAAGACTTCACTCAAAATGAGGGTTCGCTAAATCCCGAGTATGTACCTAAGTATTAGTATCGCTGCCAACCATTCAACCGTCCATCAATCTGTTGATTCATAAATTTTAGTCAACCATTTAGTTTTACTAAGTTTATTGCCAAGACAAAAGGCGAAGTTGTGAGTAGAGGCAGTCCACTCCAAAAGAATGCCACTGAATGGTGGTGTTTTACATAAAGAAAAGGACTAAATCTTTACTTTTTTCGATTTTTATTAAATATAGCTATGCTGCAGCACAATGTTAGCACGTGTCTTACCAGAATCATATGTTACATTCTGATTTCTCTACTTGAACTCAAACGTCAGACACGTGTGACATGTGAAAGTCATCAATTTGTGATAGCTGACAGCGATACTACCAAGCTCATGGGCACCACAAAGGCCATCGTTAAGATTGCCAATGACTTAATATTTTTGTGCATTGATGGTTTATTCTCATTTTAATTGGGTCAAGTGTGGCATTTCTGGGACTTTCAGTGAGTTGAATAAAGTGAACTGTTAATAAATTGGTCAGAAAGCTGTTTTTTGCTTTGGGCGATATCAATTCCCATCCTCCTGTTTTAATGATTAGGGCATTTAAAGCTAAGTAGTTTCGGCTTGCTAACTACGACACTTCACCTTCGCTTTAATGGAAGAAGAAAGCTGCTGAACGAGATTTCGAGATTGCCTATTAAGCTCCAGAAATACACTTTTACAATGAATAGGCGAGTCTAGACTATGATTGTGTGCAAAAAAGTTGGCTGATGTCATAAATGATGCCAAGACTAATGACTATAAAGTGTATTTCTGTCCTATTCTTGATTATAAAGTACAACAAACATCCCACATCCAATATCGTCATCAAAATTATTCTTCGGAGTTGTAAAGAACTGGAACCTATGCCGTTAAGCGGGGTAGGCAGACTTGGACTCATTATTTCCACTTTTTGGCCAAAGATGCTTTGCAGTGACAGATCAAGCAATCACAAGAGCGAGATGAGACCCGGCTTCTTCATCGACATAGCAGAGGCTCTTTCTTCCTTTCCTCCTTCCATTTTTCCCTTCTTTATACCCCTAATCATCGTGTCGCCTTCTTTCTTTCTCTTTCCTTATCCTAATGCCCTTCCTCCTTTCCTTAGCTTTAAATCCTTATAGCTTACCAGTAAATTCTCCTCTCAGTGGTAAGTCGCATGCAATTTGCGTGTATCGAAGCAACCGCCAAAGTAAACGCGCAATGCATTGGTGCTAATGCATTTGCATGATCTTTTGTACTTAAAGTGGATCCAACGTTTAATCTGTTATAAATCAACCTGTGTATAAGACCCGGATAGAATATCCTGAGATGAAGTACACTAAAGTCGCCAAAATTCACCACCTTCTCTGGACACGTCTTAACCAGACTCACCTAACTGATAGGTCTTGCTGAGAAAGAGAAGGGAAACCGGAAAACATAGCGAGTGCAGAAAAGCCTGACCCGACCTACTGTAAATTACAGAAATTTTAACTCGCTTTTCTGCAATAAATTCTTTGTCTTGTTGTATTTATATAATTTATTAATCTCAATTAGCTTTAGATCGTAGGCTTAATGATTTGTATAAGTTACTTTGCGAGGTCGAACGTCTCTTCTCGCTGCAATCACAGTAACGCCTACGAGGCAGAAGCTTACTGCACTATTAAATCTTACTAATTCGCACAAGCGGGACGTTAGCCATCATATGAGGAACTCAACCAAGAAGTTAAACAGACCATTCTTGACAGAAAATGTCCAACCTATGTAAAATGGGAATAAATTACTGAACCCAATCCACCTCTCTTGCGTCAAAACTTGCGCCTCTTTCTTGTATATTTTGTAAGAACAATAATGAATCGCAAAACGACAAGCAAATGCACTAGTGCACTGTGTTTAAACTCGATTTGCAGTGGATTTAATCCCTTTCGACCGCTCCTACTTATTTCTTTTTAGTATGACCACAAAACCAGCAGGTTTTGGTTGACAAGGTGATGTGTTTAAAATACGCCTGATTGCGCAATATACATCAAACGAAGATGATTTTTGGCGCCAGTTTTGCCTATAAAATACTGTATTCACTGACATCGTTTCCAATTGCTGTCTGAGCGTTATTTGGCAAAAACGTCTAAGCCCCATGTTGAGGTGATTTCGATCCTACAGGGCAGAGTTTTCCGCGCATTTTTATTATCGTCATTAGTCAAATATTAGATTCGACATTATTATTTAGGTTTCTTTGCTTAGTTGTGTATGATTAAAGACGCGATTTATGCGTTCATACCCATAGTATAGCTAAGATGGATGTTTGAAGCAGACTAACCATGGATTTAAATCCGACTAGTAGACCGGTCTTGATGTTTTGCCAAGGAGATGTCAGTAAGTTAGTGTACTGCTAAAAGCGCGGTGGAAGAAGGAGGCTTTCCTGAGTTGGCAAGTGTTAGTTGCAACTTTCCTGTGCTCTATTCACTGCCGACTTCAGATGATGAGGCTACGGGAAGTAACTGCAACCAAAATAAAATCGGCCATACCTACCTGCCAATTACTTCGAGTTGGGCTTGTGTTTACATTGTCATAATCTTACTGACCGCCTAGCCTGATGTCCGTTCCACAACGCAGGGAAGTGTACGAGAAGAGTCTCAATGAGTCGCTTACAGCTGGCCAGAGGAGACAGCCTGGGTGTGGCTCTAGAAAACTAAAGAGTTTCTGAGGCGCTAATCTGCAGCAGCTAAATGTTCGTTGTGTCTTTCCGCTGTGAAAACAGATCAGCACATATGAGATGGTGCACGCAAGTACTGGGACTGTGGAGGTGGATGGGTTTTCAGTAGTCAAATTAATAGATGAAAATCCATGGATTGTGGCAACTATAGGGTGTAAAGCTGAAATTCTGACGTAATCGTTGCAGACTCAGTGGCAGACCTTTATAACAAATTGAGTCCACTTTTATCCGACGTATTTTTGACTTCCATACGTATACTGCTAGCATTCGTGTAATTATTTCAGCAGAGCCTTCTTAGTCCGAGGAGGGATGGTGGCATGATTCCATGCATGAAAGCTACTAAACTGGTAAATTTCGTAACTCGCACTTGCTACCGTTCAATAGAGCACGGCTGATTCCATAGAAGTGTGATATTTGGTCAGCAGTAATCACGTAGTCGCCTGTCCAATTGTTTGTGATTGCGAATGTACCGCATTAGCACTGTGCAAGGTGGTTGCTGGAGCACTGGAATGCAACACACTCATCTTCTTCGTCGCAAAATATGTCTATGCGTAGAATGGTGCACGTCAGTTAAAACAGTTGTACGCGAAACTCATAAGTTTGTCAGTTGCTTACTCTGAAAATGCTAGACGGCCTGCATATCAGGTGGGTGAGTTGGCGCTGGCGGTCCGTGAGGAGGACATAATTTCCACTTCACATCAATACTCCACCAACTGTATGGCTCTCTTTCCTCGGCAGCCTAATACACTGTGCTCGTCCCTTAGATTTGATGTCTCTAAGCAGAATCCTGTCCTTCTAATGAATACATGCAAGGATGATGAAAGGGCAGACATAAATCTGAACAGCTAGGAATAATTCCATAAGGCGAAAGCCATCATAAATTTGCTTACTTTAAACTCAATGCCTGAAATCACACGAATTCTCATGTTTTAAAAGCTAATTTGTGCATTATTTGTAAACCAGTAAAAGCGTGAGAAGCCGATTTAAGGATAAAACAGCTGAACTGTGCCTTCTTGACTTCTAGGATCTGCAATTTTGCAATAGCAATGCATCGTATTCCAATCCTTGTGGATCACCGGTTTTTCTCTGTGGAACTGATTTTACTTATTCCGTAACGCAAATACAGAAAAAGGGAAAAGGCATGCAGATTGCCTGCCTTTGCACTTTTACTATGTGATTGTATGCGTGTGAGCTGCTTCGTCGAATTTCTTGTTGAAAATAATTCTACGAAATCGTTATGCGCATAGAAATTGAGGACTTGACTACCACTCGACGACCACCGCCTCAAAGCAAAACGTTTTGAGTAAATCCTACTTTCGACTACATCTAGAATTCATTTTGCTCTGCATAATACGCACCCGTTCCTAGAAGTCGTAAGAGCGGAGGCACCAAAGGCAATTTTGAGTCAGCTGGAGGAAATGGAGCATTCACCATTTGATGACCTCAATGTCCATGCTCCCCTTCAAATATTTGCCTGCCTTGTTATTGAAGTAGCCGAAAATTTTGATGTTAAAAGATGGGCATGAAAATGGCAATGTATTTTGATAATACGCTGTTAGTGATAGTGGCCTGGACTAGAAGTTAAACACCTGGACACATGTTGAGAAGCGGTTGATACGTGAGTTGCCTCTAAAGGCTTGCGAAGGTTGGAAGTGTAAGCTTAGATTTTAAATCCGCCTAAGGAGGCCTGTAGAGCGGGTATTACAGTGGGCCTAAGTGGGAGCCTATTTCACCATGCTTAAGGAGAATGGAGTTAGTTACACGCGAGGAGAAGCTTGCGTTGCATTCACATTAGTTGAACATATCAGCGTTGAAGGACTCACTCATTTGCAGAGATCGTTTGACAACAAGGGAAGGCAAAACAGAAGAATTGTTGTGACCGTCACACAAATGATAATTTCGACAGAACTGAGCCGCAAAGTGCAACTCAAACTGCAGAGGGGAGGATGGGGAGTGACGTCTGATGATATCAAGAAATGAAATCTCGCAACAGCGACAACAATGATGCAAGAAGCTTGTGATATACTTTGCTAATTTACTAAAATTCGGAAAGAAGTAGCTAAGGAAGATAGAAAGGTTGGTTAGTAGTCTTAGAACTCGACGGTGCGCCGGTTTCTTACGTCGTGTGCATGCATGCTTCACCCACTTGACGTTGGTGGCAACTGCGGAAATGTCAAAAACGCAGACGTCATCGCCCTTTCGAGTCAGTCGTTAGGTCAGCGATGGATCCGTCATTCGAACTGGATTGAAAATCAGTCGTGTAAAGCATTCCTGTGCAAGCTTGTTCTCACCCTTTCACTGCAACATCCGCAGGCCATCCTCAATGCCCTTTACGTAATAACGTGTAAATGGATTTTTGGTTCGAGAATTGTTTGCGCATTTCTTTTAAATTAGATGCTGACCTGCTAATTTATCTTCATCAAGGCCGGTCTTTCCACAACATCAGGTCACGGGACCAGAACTTCTAGCCTTACGACTCCAAGTGCGCTGCGTAATTTGTTGGCTGCAGTCAAAGAAACAGCAGCATCCGCCTGAAGATGATGCGCTGTTCCTAGCATCGATGGGATAAGAAATGGTCTACAGCATCGGTGATTGCGTAAGAGGCAAAAGAGAGTCAACAGACTTTCTGTCGTACGTATTCAGTTGTTAGAATTGAGCTAATGCTTAAATGACTCAAACGGCACTAGGAAGATTCTTGCCCATGCACCATGCAGCAATTTACCCAAGAATCTTCTACTGATGTATCCACCAAGCGGGTCAAACATTACCGTTATGAACTGGATGCTTTACCATGCACCCCTAACATTTGGTGCCTTTCGAAGAGTCGTATGCTTTCGCTATTGCAATTTTTTTTGCTCCTTTTATTAGATTGACCTTTCGAATAGGCGACAAGGAATAGAAATTGTGAGGGGAAGAAGTGAAGTGGGGAGACGAGTTGATTTGATTTTATGCTGTATGGAATTGAGCTACGATTTGAGGTTAAGCAGGATTGTATCGTCAAACGACGGAATAGGGTCACTCTCTCCTGTGCTCTATCACATCTGGTTAACCTTCTTTTGCCGTTTAAGATCGGTGGTTATTAGATGGTAAGGAAAATATTGGCTCATGTGCAGTAGTACAGATTCTCTTACTTATGGTATAATGATCAGAAATTGAAGCATAAGATGGTGACGCGCTTCATTAATCACCACATCCTTTGCGTGTTGCCTGGGGGCAGCCTCAGTCTGTGGATGCTCAAACTGGTTTGTGAAACTAATCGCGTGCTATACGGTCAATGTTTGCATGTTCGGATATGAAGTTACCAGGTCGCCTTTATCCCACCTGATGTGGCTTTTGAATCAGCGTATGAGCTAATAAATGGAAGGTTACGTGAGTATCTTATTTTTAGTGCGGGCAGAATAGGTTGGCCTTGTGGGTGAAGACTTCAGTGGAAGATGACGTTTAAGATTGCGAGTGAGTGTCATATACCAAGTGAATAGACGCCTGCTAAACAGTAAAACGCAACGTTAGAAAGGAACATGGCAATGTCGAAGAAGACAGTAGCAGAGACAATGATGCCGTTGCTCACTCCGACATTGCTAAGCAGCAAATAAACTTGTAGGGATTTTTAGCATCAATGCCATCATGCTGAATAACCGATGCAATTAGAAAATACCACTCATCGCAGCTGTCCACCTTATTTACTTGTTGATTTTAAGTGATTTGGCCACTTCAAGTTTGCATTTGGCATAGCGAAGTGCAGTCTTTAGACCTTCTCGACGGTCACCGCTTTTGCCCTCTTCTTAGACATATATTGCCTGGCATATGGGAACAGTCGAAACATGGAACGGCGAATGCATTTAGCATCCCCTTAGGTGGGCTAAACTAACGTCTTTTCACGGTTATTAATGGCAATGCAAGTTATTGGTGGCACTAGCTACAATCAAAATTTGCACTGCTGTTCTCTTACGAAGCATCTTTGTAGTTAAGAGAAACCCACATCGTAGTTACTCCAAAAAAGTGATCTTGAGTTACTACACTCTTTTGCGCATGAAAGTAAAACCTTAAACAAAGTTCTACCAGCTATGTACTTATTTCCAACCATTTCCGACTTCACTCATCTAGCCAGACGGAATCATCAGCATGCAAGCATTGCATTCGCTTCAAATAGGTGTCGCTCTTCAGTCCACATTCTGATGCTGACCCATAAAGCCTCAAAATTTCTAAGCTGTGGCCTCTTACTACTTGTTTTTATCAACAACAAGCACTTCGAGCCTTGGGGGTTCGTGAGTTAAGATGGTATGCAATGGAGTAACAAATACGACTGCAAGTGCAGGTGCAATTCCGCCCTCAGTTTTTGCACCAACATTGCGGTATATACGATTCAATGCAAATCCAGAGCAGTTTGTTTGCCTTCCAACAGCGCAGGGTGGTACGTGGCGGGTGTATGGCCAATCACCAACGAGGTCCCAGAGGTACAGCTATTTGTAGCATAAAACTGGAACGGCCTCAAGCATAAACCGCGAAAACAGATGGCCCGAATGAAAAGCGCGTGTACTGGCCATTAGTTTGGCAATCCACTATTGGAGTGGCATCGATGCAGCACACCACCCTACATCAATTCCCAATGCTTAATGCTCGAGATGTTGCTGATGCCGCTTTGTTGATGTAGACCGGGTTCGCAATGTATAGGATAGCGTGCAGCGATATTCGAGCCGTTGGAGCGACAAGCTGCAAAGCAATCGAGAGTCTAGAGCTCTAGCTTGCGACCCACTTCTGAAACCCGTGAGCGCGATGGCACACGCGCTGACTGCCTAGACGTCTTTTGCTTCAGGAACGTCAGAAGTAATTACACACTCAATCGTCGACATTACGGTGCTAAATGAATGTGTGCAATGTCGAAAATGCGAGGGAGGACACCGTTGCGAGCAGAATTCGAACCTGCACAGGGACTACCTAGTGGATATTTGGTCCATTGCATTCAAATGTTCTGCACGACTAGGCATACAGTCAGAGCCAAGTTAACGATGTTACGTAAGCCTCAACGTGATAGATGCGAAATGCCTCAATTTAAACATGTCTAACATCAGAGCCGATTCCTTCAAGTCGCTAGTTGTAAACGCCGAAAATAATGGTCAGCGGGCTTGGGAGCGCTATTTGCAAGATTAATTTTACTCAAGAATTATGTGATGGGGGATTACATCTCCAGTGCATTGCCAGCCCTAAGATTGCTGGTGCGAATTTCCGAGGAAGAAGGCGAGAAGATGCAATTCCCATCATTTAACAAGTTATACGGCATCATGATTTCGCACACTCCCCAGCGGTCGCTACTATGCCGTCAATGCTAAGTATCATTGTTTTTCTTGGAACACGCTTGATTAATAACAGAAGACTGAAGATGGAATTTTGATGAGTCGTATTAATGAAGCAAACAGAGCTGGTCTTGCAAAGCGTCAACTCTGTCCCCACTCGACTAGTACAGAAAGCGGTCACATGTACTGATAGCCCAGTGGTGGGTGGTGGTGGTGGTGGTTACGCATTTGCTGCAGTTTGGCAAATAGTGAGGCTTGAAATCAAGAAGATACACGGGTTGTGAAAGGTTTTGCTCAACAATGCATAAAGCCCATTGCACCTCGCATCCTGTCGTTTGTCAAATTAACCCTTAACTAATCTATCTTTCTTTTCCTTACACTCATTGCTTAAAAAGCTTGTCATTTAAATCTCAAACCCTTCGCTTATCTAGGGACTGTTCTCGTAGGTCATGTTTCAACCACATCCATCTAGAAAAGTGCCAACCTAAGCTTCTTTACACTTTGTTTCGCTATTCGGCTACTTCTGCGCCGTCAAGTTTATGCTCAACAGAAGGGCATAGGATAGTGGTGTAAATGAGGCAGAGGCCTTGTAGGTAACTCTGATTGCACAACCCTTTAGCATCTTGCGATAGTCTTTACGAAAATGATTCGAAGACCACTTGCAATAGCAAACGTTTCTTTAAGGCACCACAGTGTCCTGCGAGCAGAGGAAGGGCATAATGTGCAATTTGACAACATGAACTAGGGATATGGCCAAAGAGTCACAGTGCAAAGTGCATAAGATTATACGAACATTCAAAGTAGCAAAGGAAAGAAGCGATTTTAATCTTTTATGACTTTTGCTGGCTTTTACTATAAGTTCAATATGCCGCAATACGCGGTCCCATTCTTCTCTGTTTTAAAGTGCCAAAATCAGCAAAGCCTCAGAATAACGGATCAAATTGAGGGCTAAAGAGAGGTCTATCGAGCATCCTTAGACGCAACAATCAATGCCGTCGAATATACGCCTTTCCACATTTTCATGCCGTTTCCTGATAAAGGCTTTTGAGAGTATAATCCTGCTGTTTGAAATTGTTTTACTATACGCAAAGTCTCTTTTGATTTCCCGCTTGGCTACTCACAGAGAGAATGTAGTCAAGTCAAAATCGGAGCCAGTTCTCTTACTTCTCGTTTAACAAACGCGTGACGAACCTTTGCATCATGCATATGGGTGCGTGGAACAAGGCGATTATCTGTGCCTTGCCCATTACTCACATTGGAACCGCTACCACAGTCGGTTTTTTCGTACCACCAGCAGAGTATCTGTCGCCGAGCCTCAATTCAACGGTCGGCAGGTCGGAGTGAATGATCAGTGCAGTAGTCAGGCCGGTATTTAGTAACAACTGGTTGGAAGAGACACACGTTCCCACTTCATTCCTTATCATCATCACTACTTTGTTACTACGCTAGAGTCAGGTATTTGCGTGGAACGTAAACACTGACACCCGCTTCGACATCCCTAAAGATGCCTTCTAATCTTCTAGGTTGCAAGGGAACCGATAATCCTCCTCAGTACTTCCTTGGGCACCCTTCATTAACTGCTTGAAGCAGTTTAGCTTAAAAGTGCGATTTCACTGAGAATAGTGACAGTGTTCCTGCCATAGTGTGTTTCTATTAAGTACGCGTGCAGTTGCTTCAAATTAACATGTATCCGCATTATCTGCATCGAGTTGTTTCATTTAAAATAGATTTTTGCTAATTAGATAGCTGAATGCTAAACTATTTTCTAAGGCAAAGCAAGGGCACATTGCGATTTGTACTAGTTTAGCCGGCATCTTAAAGATGTGTATATATACCTGTCCACCTTACGTCACGTCATGTCACATCGCGTCACGAGACACTATAGCATTTTCGTGCATTATGCCCCAAAAACCACATTCTAAGATCTAACGGGTTTTCCATTATTGATGAATAAGCCAGCATAATCTTATCATAAATTAAAAGAATGCGCCGTGAGGACTTGTGCACATCCTTCCAAACAGAACTGAGTAGCACCTGGGAGTCTGTGTTGGTCGTTGGGCTTTGCTGATTGGCCAGATAAGAGAAGTGATTAGAACTGGATGATGATCACTTGTCCCATAAAAGAAGCTTCATTTGGGGAGTCCTTATCAGATTTTGCAAAGTAATGTCTCAGGTCGGTTTGATTAACTCTGCGTTCGTTGAATGGCTTCATTAAGTCCCTTAAACATTCATGCTCTCTCCGACAGTTGCCAAAATTTAACATTAAGAGTCCCGTTTAGGAGGAACTAACAGAGGAGCGATTAAATCAAGACCATTCCATTCAAGCTCTCGGTATCCACCACAGTGTGAAGGACATAAAATGGGTAGACGTACACCTGTGCAGGATGCTTTTCCTACCAAACAAGGAGGAATGCATTTATTATTTTGATTATGCAAGTGAGTATTACAATAGAGAAGAGAACTACGTTAGTGGCCTTACTTCGGAGAGTTTCCTGCTGATGCACAGGCTCCGATTAGCTGTTTGATCACCATGTCGTGTCGTTGCACAAAACTACTGCCATACCGGATGAGACGCTGCGAATACGACTTGCCAGTACTGCATTCCGCTTCCACCACCATCTCTGCTTGGACGTGTCTATGGATGTCCCAAACTTTTCAAACCAGTAGAATCCATTCTTACGAACAGCAGGTGGCATCATACTGAGCCTGCGTGAATGGTCCGAGGACGGTGGAGGAGGAAGAGGAAGGATGCAGCTGAGCAACTATGACTGGGCCATTTTATATCTTGAGTATCCGGACTTTGAACATCGGAATTATGGACACCTGAATGCCCTGGCCAATGTCCTCACGTCAAAGCAAACGCTTGTTGTGACAGGCTCGATGTGGCGAACCTCAGATCTCCATCCAAACTTGGACTACATACAAAAGATATTCGAAGCCTTAGGTAGCTTCGACTTTCTCCCTTTTTCCGACTTACCTGATAGTTGTCGCATTTGGTGCAACAGGCGGCAAAACGATTGGGCGATCAATTTGGTGGAGATGGTACAGTGGGCCTGTCTCCATGTCATATGGAGGAGAAGTAGAGCTTTACACGTTTTAGCTTGTATGTGATCAGCCAGTACATGACGGCATTCAATAAAGTGCTTGCAAGCTTTCAAAATAAATGCTATGCAATGATGCTTGAAAAGACCTACACTTTTTATGAATGCATTGGTTGGATTCGGGACAAACTAAAAGTGATTCGGATCTGTAGAGCCGTAGGCAATTTATTAGCTCAGTGCTACTATCTTTTTGAAGGCGCCCTTGTAGGCTATAACGGTACCTTCATCTCTCAGCACTTAGCTATTGCGTGTGCGGATAGGAATTTCTTAAATACCAGTAATTTTAAAATGCAACTTTGATGCAGCAAAGGCTGTTTTCTTACACTACGTGAATGCGCTTAACAATGCAACATGGCTGCTAACGGCGATGGTGGGCATGAAGGCGATGAGGCCTATGCGCATTTGTGTGATTGCACAACCCTTTCGCAACTATTACTTTTTAATAATAGCACTGCCTCACGTCACGAATGGGTAGCAAATATTTCAACTGCTGAGCTACATTAGACTTTGCTGCATTCATTCGTTCTTCGAAGATGGTGCAAATACCTTTGGTGTTTGCTGTTTCTGCAATCAATCCACCATCCAGACAGTTTGATCTTTCATGCGGATGAGGTGACATGCGTCTGGATGGATGCCAAATAGTTTATTGTTGTATAGCTGAATCTACGGAAGGAGTCAGATAATTAAATCCAGTCTCAATATGGTTGATGTCGGAATAACAAAGAATTAGAAGCCGTCTAGTTAAGCAGAGTAGCTATACTTGGACTAACACGCATCACTTTTTGGCCTGAGAGATGCTGCAGGTGACCGATCAAACAATCACAATGCCTTGTATTAAAAGGGGACAAATTACTGACACCAAATCCACCTTTATTGCATCCAGAACTTGTGTTTCTTTTCATAAATATTGTAAGACTGATGTATATTGTAAAGCGACAAGCAAATGCAATAGTGGACTGTATTTAAAATCTGTTTTGCAGTGGATTTAATCCTCTCAGACCGCTCCTACTTATTTCTTTTCAGTAGAACCACAGAACAAACAAGGATGGGTTTACAAGTTGATGTATTTAAAATACGCCTGATTACACAATATACAGCACTCAAAGCACTTTTCTCCCTTATCAGCAGTTTTGTTTGTCAAATGCTACATTCACTGACATTGTTTCGAATTGCTGTCCGAGCGTTATTTGACACCTTTTTAAGGTGGTTTCGGTTCTAAATTGCAGATTGTTCCGCGCATTATTTTCTTGTTATCATTTAAATACGAAATCCATATTAAAATTAAATTTATTATTTAGTACTGTAGAATCAGAGACACGTTTTATGCGCTCATACCCATTGTGTGGCCATGATAGATGTTCGAATCCGACTGATCATGGATTTTGATCCGACTTGTAGACCGATCTCGATGTTTTGCTAGAGAGATATCAGTAAGGCAGTGTGCTGTTTAAAGCGCGTTGAAGAAAGGAGGCTTGCCTGAGTAGGCAGGTGTCGAATAATAATTTCCTGTGCCCTTTTCATTTTTCACTGCAGATGGTGAGGCTACGGGAAAGTAACTGCCATCTGAATAAAAGCGCCATACTTACCTACCGACGGCTTTGAGTTGGGCTTGTGTTTACTTGATCAGGACTCCACTGACCACCTGATGCGATATCCATTCCAAAAGAATAGTCATTGTGAGTGGTTTACAGCTGGCCAGAGGAGACAGCCTGGTTGTGAGCCCAGAAAACTAAGGGATTTTAGGGGCGCCAATCTGTAGCAACTGATCGTTCGTTGTTAATCGTTTCGCCGTGAGAACATATCAGTACACATGGGATAGTATATGCAAGTATTGGGCCCTTAGGTGTTGATGAGTTTTTGGTGGCCGAATCAATAGACAAAAATCCATGGATTGTGGCGACTGTAGGGTGTAAAGCTAAACTGCTGACGTGATCATTGCAGCCTCGGTGGCAGCGTATCTTTTGACTTTCACATGTCAACTGCTAGCATTCATGTAATTATTTCAGCATAGCCTTCTTAGTCTGAGGAAGAATGATAGTATGATTTCATGCATGAAAGCTACCAAACTGTTAAATTTCGTAATTCGCACTTCCTACCGTTCAATAGAGCATGGCTGCTTCCATAGCAGTGTAATGTTTGGTCAGCAGTAACCCCTTAGTTGCCTATCCAATTGATTGCAATTGCAAATGCGCCGTTTTAGCGCTATGCAATCACAGCACATTTAAGGTGATTGTGGGAGCATCGGAATGCAAAACGCTCATCCCGTTCGTCGCAAAATATATATGTGCATAGAATGGTGTACACTAGTTAAAAAAGTTGTACGCGAAGATCATAAGTTTGTCAGGGGGCGCTATACCGCCTGCATGTAAACTGGGTGAGTTGGTGTTGGCGGTCCGTGAGGAGGACATAAATTCCACTTCACATCAATACTCTACCAGCTACATAGCTCTCTTCCCTCGGCAGCCTTATTTACTATGCCTTTCCCTCAGATTAGATGCCTCTAATTAGATTCCTGCCCTGTTGATGAACACATGCATCATCACTTACTAATTCAAAAAAATCCGCTTTAAATGCTGTCAAAATTGGGTTCGCATCAAAGTGCAGGATTATTTGTCGCATCCTGTTCTTTTTAACTGCGCCTAATTGACAGCAATTCCTCCAAATGAGCCACTGTTGCTATTTGATCACTTTGTGCACTTGGACTGACTTCTACGTGAAGCAGAACAGGTAGGTTAGCACTTTCTTTTTGGTAGCAGGAGTACTTTGGTTCAGATGGGTTTTCATGTCACAAGACTATGATTCGCCTACCTTAAGCCTAACAGCTTCCTTTTCGCCCAATTGTCGTGAGGCATTATGCGCCTACTCAATTTTGATTTGGTTAATCATCTTTCAAGCTGCAGGAGACAATGACTTGTGGGAATGTCACGTGTTTTATTGCAAATTCCACTTTATTGGACCCTTTTGCTCAGGAATTATTATGAGTTTAGTGCATTCAGGCTTATTTTAACCAAAAAACACATATGAGAGACACATACTGTAATTCTGCATTAATCTGGTTCCATTTTCCTTTTTTCAAACATCCGAATTAAGAACTAAGGCAATCTTAGTCCTCAACTGGTCCATATGACGCTTTACGTGGGCCCAAGTCTTAACCTAAGTAATCGAGTCTAATTTTTCACTCAAAAAATCTTTGAATTACATCAATCACTAATGGAAAAAAAAGATAAGTTAACATGAGACGAGTTTACTCTAAGCGAATGTATGAATGTTTTAGGTGGAGAGCAGTCAGCATACCTCACGCTCGTGGCCAAATGGAGAAAATTGACCTTTAAGAAAGAAACAAATTCGAAAGCTGTATAACCTCGTTTCACTTGCCAGCAGCAGACGGTGCCATTCTCTAACCATTTTGTCCATTCCTAAGACATAAAATCAAGGGCAAAACAGGGAAGCGCTGAACCTCTTAATACATGTGCACAACTGGATTTAAATCGCTTGTAACTTCAACTTAACCGTAGGTGCTTCATATTCCCTCCACAGTAAAAGGCGTTGCCAAAGCGGCGGGAAAGCCGAACCTGGTACCTCTGGCAATTGGTACCTTCTCCAATGTATTGGATGAGTGGAAGCAAATATGTTGACTCTGGTCGTCAATGCCTTTGCGCTGATCCAATGTTGGGTGCTTAATGGGTGGTCTCTACCAAAGCCTGCATCCACTGAGCCACCCGAAGACGAGTTACTTTAATTAATTTCGCGTTCGGTAGTTTTTACTGCAATGTCCAGTTCCTCTAATCGTCTACTCGCATGGAAAAAATATAGCAAAGGTGCCCTCATTTAATTGTTGTGGGTTGTTCTGTCAGCAGTTATTCCCATCAAATGTGCGCCACCATTACAGCTTTAGTGTACGTTCTCAGTTTTGTGGCACTGACAGATATGTTAGTGGTCTTTTACAGCGGCGGAATCCACACAGCCTATCGTAGTCTCCTCTTCGATGTCTCTTACTCGCGCATAAAATTTGGCCTGATTTAATTTTGCTGTCGATGGTTTTAAGTCGAGACATTAACATTTGAACTTTTGCATATTAGGCGACTTAGGTAAAGTAAAAACAGCAGAGTTGACTGGATACTGTAAAACCTTTACCATAAGGCCGTCAAGATAGTTGTGCCCAGTAGAGCACATTGGATTTTGCCCGACCTCTGATGTACGAAGAATACCATCCATAAACGGTTACCCTAATTGGGCTTCTTTGATAATCGCCTTCATTCGCCGTGAGTACCTCGAAGGATCAAGTCTATTTGAACGCGATGACGCGGTCGGTAGCCTCTTCATTCATGTAACACTAGCAGCTGTTAGGCCTACTAAATATCTCTTCGCCACAACGGTCTAACATACCCATTCCCGACATGGGCAGCAATGCTGCACGCACCTTCACCACACACTACCACGCATGACATCGCAGCTAACGAAAGCACTTGTGGCTGTGCTTTGACATCGTAGGATTTATTAAATAGGACTCTGTAATCATCAGGGGCGCAAGCAAGTAGAGCGGTGACCAAGGCAAGCGCTATTAGCCTCATTTCTCAAATGAAAACTTCTTGCTCGTACCGTTTGCGTTCGGATTTTTTCGATCGGCCATGCATTATTTCCAAAACTGGTCAGTCTGTAATTGCGATTGGTTTGCAAAATCCATTTGAATATTTGCAGCCTCCGGAAAAGCTCTCTGAGAAAAGGAAACGCAAAGTATGCAGAAGAGGTCCACACCGCCTATTACAGCCTTGATTTACGCCACAGACTTTCAGCATTTTAGCTCCCAGCGATGAAGCTAAGCTATTTATAAATTGCATGCCATCGAACCTACTCGAAGTGCTAACTAAAGTAGTCTTGGCTTGGTGATCCTGCGGGCGAATAGCTGCTCTAATGCAGAAGATGCTGTGATGTGACCGCAAATAAACGCATGCATGCACACAAGGGTCTTTTATTTTTAAATGTAAATGCTTACAGGCGAATGGTAGACTTTTACGCACTGAACTCGACGCTTTCACGAGTATGCTGGCGCTGGAGTGAGTTGGTTAATCCTGCTTAAGTTAGAAATTGTTCAAACTCATTTTAATGCCGCCAAGAGTCGCAGTATTTCTCAAGGAAGAATCTAGGGAGTTGTATTATCGGTATCCCTATTAGTAAAAGCATTGCCTTATCAACCGATCTCGCGCCTTCCAGACAATTCATTAGCCTTATTACATCTTGCAGAATTTACGGTGATAGTAAAGATAGTTAAACCACAGTATCTGTAGCGCAGCATGTGGTGCATGTCCTACAAAAAGTAAGGAAAAATATTAGTCATGAATTTTAGCCTTGACATTAGTAGAACGAAATTTTAAATGTAAGGAATAATGGTAAATTATCGATGCCAGTGTCTCATCATAGTTAAAATACTCGCAATAGAACGCGGTGCATTTCGCATACAAGCATGATTTAGTATGCATTCATAGGCTGCTAATAATGCATGCATTCGATGATATGCAATCCACTTGTTTAAATAAAGATGGGATGTGCCTGTGAATATGCCCAAACGGAAGCAGTGTGCAGCGGGAGCACTGCGTTGGTGCGATTAAGTGCGGGATCCCGCGTTAAAAGGGTTGGAACGAAAGGTATTTAAAACTTTACCACAACAGTCCTCATTTTTAATTGCATGACATTAATAACCTCCACAAATAGTTTAAAACTTAGTAAAAGTTCACCATTAAAAACTTAACTGAAGGCGACAGTATCGAGCTAAGCGTTTGTATTATTGTAAATATGGCGGTCTTGACGTTGTTGTAAAAGCATCTTTCCTCACTGAAGCATTCATTAAAGTCAAAATAATGTATCATATCCATGTCAATCAAAATATCGCCAAACAAATGTGTCTACGGACAAAATACTTGAAGACTTCGATCTCAGTGAACGGGATTTATAGGCTCTCTTTGAGTAGCTGCATTCAGATTTTTTCTAGAATTTCTTACTTTCGTCAAAGGATAAGCGTTGAATAGGTCTTTAAATTTGGACGAAGTACTGGCTTACGATGTAGTGTCGCTGGTGCTTACGGCGACCAGTGACAGTAGCCTCAATTGCCGAAAATTATGTCAGATGAAGTAGCCTACCATGACGATGTTGATGGAGGCACAGCCCTCCTTACACGTTTAGACAAGCAATCCGAGTATTTGAAAGCGAATCAGCGATGGCTGACAGTGAAAGTTTGCTGGGTGAGTTCCTTTTGCTATCCAACGATTTTTCAGTACAGCTTTTCTACACTACCCACTATGAGCAATACTTCGAAATCTACACCCGTATGGATTCTATCACATATTCTGAACAACTGAACTGATCGCAGACAATAATCCTATTTGGAGTCGCCTTAATGTGTTCATGTTAGTAAAGCTGACGGCAGCACACATCCTGTCATTGTTTGAGAGTATCGTATTTTGTAAAAGGTAGTTGCAATATGCTAACACTTCATTTCACCACTTCAGGAGCCAATTCATCGCAAGGGTGTGTAAGACCGTTTTCTAGGCTACAAACGTGGCTCGCTGCTAAAAGTGTTAATGCATGATACAGAGCACACAAATCCGCCACTAATGTTTAGATAATTTACAATTAAAATGAATGGGAAGCTTGGAGCAACTATTCCCATTGATGCTTGCCAGTCGGTTTAAATTCTACTGCCTGTTTTAAGCAATAATGCATGTTATAATAGGCGATGCAGTAGGTACAAGTTCCTTAAAGATGTTAATATTCTTTTCCTAAATGTTGCATTATAATTAATGTGCAGTAGTTCCGGTTGAGCTGTGAAGGCAACACTTTAAGCAAAAGACGTCGTAAGTACGAAAGTGTTCCTAAATACAGCGTTTATAGTCCATGCAAGTTAATGTTGCGATATAATTAATACCCGTTTGTTGCAAATTTAACAATGAGACACATGCGCGCATCATTATTGTAATTTCGGCTTTTAATCACAAGACCGGGATGAGACCTGACTATCCAATGACATTAGTAAGGGCTTTTGTCTTCTCTCTGCTCAACTTTTCTCCTTTTTACCTCTATTCACCGCGCCACCTTCTTTCTTTCTTACTGCCTTCCCTCATCTTAATCCATCCATTCCTTCTCTTAACATCAGCTACTTATGACCTGCTAGTGGATGCCTCTCTAGGTGGTAAATTAAACGCAAATTCAGTGTATCAAATCAGAAGACAAAGAAATGCACAATGCGTTGGTGCGAAAGTCGTTGCATAAACTCTTCTTCTTCAAAAAGGCTTCACCGTCTAATCAGTTGTAAATCTCCTTCACAGCTACCCTCAGACCTACGTATGAGACCCGGATAGAATATACTGGGATGGAAGGCACTAAGGTTGCATCTTTCTACTTCATTCTTTAGACATGTCCTAATAGCCTCACCTTAATGGTAATGGGTTCTGCTAAGGAAGAGAAAGGGAATCAAAAAACAAAAAGAATGCAGAAAAGCCTGCTCTGATCTACTGTCAATATAAGGCAGAATCCAGGCTACAGTGCGCTGCGATTAGCAAATTACCACCTTAAGATGCTATTATTATGCCAAACTTCAAACAAACAATTTTAGCGATTCTGTTCTGGTTATGGCATGGGCGAACATTCGCTATGCACTAATCGTCTTAATGGAGATTAAATTGCACTCCCCTGCCGTCCTCATCGCCTTCCAGGCGCTACCTCTTTTCGTTATTCGACGTCAAAAGCAAGTGTTGACGGCTGCCAGCTGAATATTGAAGTTAATTTACGATCCTTTGGATCCTCATGATTGAGGTTCTAGTGTAGTGATACGCTCCGTACAAGGATTGGTTCATTTACCGGATTTTGAGGTGTTTGAATACAGCATCAATTTTGACTCGCTTTCATGCTATAAAGTAGTTTTCTCTCGTACCAATTCTAAGTTACTAAACCAAAATATCTTCAGATCGTAGGCTTAAGGAATTGCATAAATTCTTATGCAAGGGTGGACGCCTCCCCTCGTTGAACTGCCGTGGCTATGCCTACGAGGCAGAAGTTTACTACACTATGAAATCTTGCTGGTTAGCACAACTGAATCGTTGACTATCATTTGAGGGACTCTGGCAAGAAATTACACAGGCCGTTCTTGACGCACAGGTTTCACCCTATGTCAAATTGGAATAAATTGTGCTTCATTTTTATAAATCTTATATGGATGATGTCGATCGTAGAACGACAAGCAAAAAAGCAATGTTGAGCTGCCTTTAAAATCCGTTTTGCAGTGTATTCAACCGTTTCCAACTGTTTCTGCTTATTTCTTTTCAGGAGGGCCACAAAAGCAACAGGTTTAAGTTGACAAGACGATGTGCGTGAAATGTGCCTGATTGTACAATATGCATCAAACGAGGCATATTTTTGTCCCGTCAACGATGGTTTTGCCTGCAAAATACTACATTCACTGGTCTCCCTTTGACTTATTGTCTGAACGTTATTTGGCAAAAACACCTGGCTTTTCGGAAAAGTGGTTTCAATTCTACGTTGTAGAGTGTTCTGCCCATTGCCATCCTTGTAATTTTGCTTATTTTACATCTAGCGTCATCAACTTCTTTTTCTTACTATATGGTGCAGATATTGAAGCATAGTGCAGGCACGAGAGACGTTTGGAACGAGCTGATTATGGATTTGAATCCGCCTTGTAGACCAGTCCCTTGGATGGAAGTGTCAAGCTCTGAGTTAGTGTAGGTGGGCGTAGTGCACGTAGTGGCATAAAAATTGACAAGTATACAAACTTAGAACCATTGACTCAAAGCCTAATGCCTCATTTTAAATACAACGAATCTGAGTTACTCAAATGTGATTGTAATATTTATGTTCTTTAACTGTGTCTGTGAGCAGGAGGCGGGAAGACAATTTAGATCTGGTCGGAGACCAACGGAGTTGCACTTCAGAGCCCGAGACAACCTCGCTCTACCTTATAAAAATGTAATTGTCTAGAGGCAACCGAATTTCTCCCTTAGTAAAGGTGGAAGAGGGGAAGAGGAGGAAAGAGAAGAACGATTTATAATGGCATGCATAGTCTCAATGACGTACGTGCTAGACTAAATTAAACGTGTAAATTGGATGCGTCACCCTGTGTACTTCATACTCCACCAAAGTAAAAATGTCTACCTTCATCTAAAAATTGTGAAGCACGCTCTCCCTGAAAAATTTTCAGCTTTGGATTTGGAGTCAAATTTCTGGAAATGATGCTAGTGACCGCACTCAAATTTGCTCATTGTGCTGAAACAAGTGACGTGCGCTTGCACGTATAACTACTACATTTTGTAAATTAAGCACATTCTCCCTTACTTTGTAGCAATAATATCTGCAATCTTACCAATATTTCAGCATATCTGAGAATTTCGCGACTTACAAAAGCGTGAGATTTGGACTCGTTTATTTGTGAAGTATTGTTGCAGCCCTTTAAAATACACTGACACTTGCAAATTCTTCCCAATTCATATCAGATGGCTAGCTGTAAAAAGGCGAAGGTGATTTGCGACTGTGAGCATATTAGGGAGCAGGACAGCTAATTGCTGCCACTCGACACAAATGCCGATCTCTTCGTCTAAAATCCAGATTCTTCCAACACACTATAAGTGAATGCAACAAATTATTGATGCACTGATGCTTACCGGAACGGAATCTTATACTAGACTGGTGGATACATGTGGTATCACCTTGGGTGATAGGGGAAGCTGAATATCTGATTTTGTTTAGGTTCTGATGATACAGTCCTCAACGCTCAAGCTAGACTGGTGTCTTGTAGACCACATGACGAGTGTACCGACACAACAGGCTATCGTGTAAATATAATATATCACGTTGCAGCCATTCAAATGGTTGTTGCGGCTTCATCGGGCTTCATTGAGGGACTCAGGTCCAAAAGGTTTACTTGTACTTGTTAACAAGTGAGTATGACCTGCACATATTTGTCATCATTGTTATTTTTGTTGTAACCGATGCCAACTTATTGATGTGTGGAAGCTGCAGATGTAAGTAAAGAACGCAATGGTCCGGTTCTTTTGAGGCACGGATGCGCTGAGTGCCTACTGGTCTCGTCTTCTGGTCTAGCTTTCAAGGCGGAGCTACAATCTGCAACGAAACAGGTGATCTAAAATTTCAAAAGTGAAGATTTACCTTCCAGCAACTGCTCTACGACCGCCATACCAATAAACTTATCTCGTCTGTGTTCGCTTGCATTCATCCTGATTAGTGCGCCTGTGGCACGAGCGAGGAGGACCGATTATCCTTGCCTATTGAATGACACGTGTCACCTGCATGTGATGAAAAGAAGCAATCGCCCGCTTCAAGTAACAACATCCACACTTGCGTTATTTGAACAAAATTTTTGCTAGAAAAAAACAGAGCGAATTTCATTAATGATATTAGCTGCTCAGAATACAAACTGATCTGCCCTCACAACGAACAGATACATAACAGACAATCATTTGCTATAGATTGGCAACTCCGAACCCCTTTATTTATCTAAAATCACAACCAGTCTGTCTCCCCTGGCCAGCCGTAAACAACTTAAAACTCACTAAGATCCTTCGTGTGCACTTCTTTGCCTTGCGGAATGGACATTAGGTTAAACCATCATTAAGATCTTGACCACGTAAACACATGCCCAACTCGGAGCAGTCGGAAGGTAGATCGCAATTGCCCCCCTTAGTTTCACCATCTGCAGTCGGCGATGCAAAGAGCACACAAAGTTCCACTCTATATTTATCTTCTCAGACAAGTCTGCTTTCTTTACTACTGCACACTACTTTACCGGCATCTACACGGATACATCGAGATCGGTTTACAAGTTGGATTTGTAACTCAAGCACTCTTGTTCGCGCCGAGCACCTCCTCTGTATTTTTACTGTGGGTATGGAGGCATGCCATATGCCTCTGCATCTATGTCACAAAGCAAAAAAATCAACTCTTAACGTCAAATTTGCAATTCACAAATAACCAGAATAGAAATTTGTGGGTCCTTGCAAAGCAGAATCAAAACCACCTACCAAAGGGCTAGGTTCTTCTGACAACATGTGGTCAGTAAATGCAGACTTTTACAGGAAAAACTGGCTCGAGATGAATAGAAATATGCTTTTTATAATGCATATTGCGCAACCAAGCATATTTCAAACACATCTGTGTGTCAACTCACACCTATTGGCTTTGTGGTCCTGCTGAAAAGCAATGAGTAGAGGTGGCCGAAAAGGAGGCGAACCACGAAATTGATTTGACTGCAAAATAGATTTTAAAGGCAGCGCAGCATTGCATTCGCTAGTCATTCTACAATCCATATCATCCCTACAAAACTCACAAATAAGTACAAGCGTTGAACGCTAACAAGGCAGATTAGGTTTCAGTAATTTATTCCCATTTAATACAGGGTGGAACTTTTGTGTCAAGGATGGCCTGTTTAATTTCTTGCCAGAGTTTCCCAAATGATAGCCAACGCTCCAGTTGTGCTATCCAGCAAGATCTAATCGTGCAGTAAGCTTCTGCCTCACTGGCGTAGCTGTGGTCTTGCGGCGAGGAAGGTGCTCGCCCCCACAATGTAATTTATGCAATTCATTGCGCGTTTCGTCCAAAGCCATTTAGACTTGATACCTCACAATGAATCCAACAGGAAAAGGGATTCATTGCATAAAAGGTAGTCAAATTATTTGCTGCTTCCAAACGCACCAAAATTTGATAAATAAACCAACCTTTGTTCGGCGAGTGTCACTACGCTAGAATCTTAACCATAGGGACTCAAAGGGCCGTACATCAAATTCAACACTCAGCTGGTAGCCGTTCATCCTTGTCTTCGATGCTGACTAACAAAAAGAACTACCACCTGGAAGGCGATGAAGACGGCAGAGGAGTGCGATTAAATCCTTATCAGGACGACCAGTGTAAGATGAATGCTCTCCACTGCTATAACCATAAAGTGATCACTGAAATCGATTGTAGTTAAGCTTATAAAGTTTGGCATTATCAAAGCACCCTACTGCATTAACTTGCTAATCACAACACTCGATAGCCTGGATCCGCCTTACATTGACAGTAGACTAGGACAGTTTTGTGCATTCGTTTTGTTTTTGATTCCCTTTCTCTTTCTCAGCAAGACCCATCACCAATGAGGTAAGTCTGGTTAAGGCATGTCCGGGAAAGGAAGTAGAAAGAGGCAACTTTAGTGGATTTCATCTTAGTATGTTCTGTCTGGGTCTCATGCGCAGGCTGAGAACAGTAGTGAAGAACATTTCCATCTGCTCAAACGTAGACACCATTTTGAGGAGGGAAAGATTATGCAAATTCTTTCGCACCAACGCATTGCGCGGTTTTATCGGCCTCTGCTTTGATACACTAAACTTGGCTTGCAAGTTACCACCTACAGCGGCATCTAATAGTAGGATACTTGTAGCTGAAGGTTAAGAAAGGAAGAGGTGGATTAAGAGAAGGAACTGCAGAAACAAGAAGGCGGCATGATGACTGGAGGCAAGACAGAAGGGATGATAGATTGAGGGAAGAAAGAGCCTCTGCTAATGTCAGTGAGAAGCCAGGTCTGATTCCGCTCTTGTGATTGTTTGATTAGTCACCCGCAACGTCCCTCTGGCCGGAAAGTGGAACTTGTGAGTCCAATTCTAGTTACCCTACTTAGCTACACGAGTTCCAACTCTTCACTATCCCCACATCAACCAATTTAAAATGTTCGCTAGCCACGATCTTAGGTGCATTAGCGACGCGATTGCTAAAAATAAAAAGATGATAAGGAAAAGCCATAAAAAACATCAAATGAAATAAAAGCTACACTAAATTATAAGCAACAGCACGTTTTAACAGGCTTTGAAAGCCAACGTCGTCAAGACCAAACTCTTGAGATAAGTGAGACATACGGCTATATAACTGCAGCAAACTTGCGTTGTT